>JALQPE010002609.1:0-49677 GCA_030407315.1 Asparagopsis taxiformis
TCATCGACCTCCTCGAGGCTTCTTACAAGACCACCGATGGTATAGAGGAGATTGCTTGTACAATCGAAGGCGTTGCGCCCGAGAAGATCTTCCTTTACTCGCATCCGAGTTTGCCTTCAAACCGGCGAAAGCCGCGGCGTATACTACCCGGGACGGGACTGTGGTTGAGACTCCTCCGTTTCGTCGGGACGGTGAATTTGCCGAGAACGGCTATCTTACGGTCGCCCGCCACAGTTACTCCGACGGAGATTTGGAGGACTACATGTACAAACCCGAACGGGAGATGCACGTTCCACGCCCTGGGCGTTCGACACCTGCTGGTCATTATCGTCCAGCCGATTCCGGCGTCTCTCCTCATCCAACTGCTCCTGTAGAGCCAGCTTCTTACGAAGCGATGGAACCCCGGCAGTTGTCCCTCCACCAGCCCCACTGGATCTTTCTCGCTCTACCCGTCCGGGTCTTCCGGCTTCTACGGCAGCGCCGTTTCTGTCACCAGACCGTCAATCCGGTCAGTCACTCGAGGATGACGGTACGGTCGGTCGTGCTACCGCTCGCGCGGATGTTCTTGGATCCAGTTTGTCTGCGCGCAGTTATTATCGGTTACGAATGTGCGCCAATTGGCGATAGTCTTGGTGATGGGGCCAACTTTCGTCGGTGTTTCATCCACAGGATGACGGTTACCACCCCCCGTTCGCAATGCGTTGGATACTTTGGCGTTAACGTGTGTCACGTTGGGTACTCGGTACAAGGAAAGTCGCGAGCGACGGGATGCTGCAGTAACGCGCTATCGCGCAGAGCGTACAGGTCGCCGCTTAGCGGAAGAGAAGGTGTCAAAATTGGAAAAGGACTTAACTGCGAGGCAGAAGACGTTCGATGAACTAGTGACAAGAGTCCGAGAGCTTGAGGAAGAATTGCGCTTAGCGCGTAGGCGCATACCGCATGAGCGGGGTAGGGATACGACACAAGCCCTGGAGACTCCAGCTAGTATTCAACCTCGAGGAGGGATATCCGTCGTCGTCGGATCGTTCTCCCGCTGAGCGCGACGATGGTCGAAATGTCCGCCCCCGGCGCGCTTCTCCTTTAACACGACTCCGCCGTTGCTTCAGCGCATCGAAGCACGGATCCCTTGAGGGAGGAGTCTCCGGATATGTCCGATGAGGTGGTCACTAATTCTCTCCGACGTATCGGTTCCTTCAGTCCCTGCTGTGCCTCATCATCGCCCACCGGCTCGTTTAACCACTTCCCGTCGGGATGCTGGACGCATTCGTCCTCGCCACTCGTCTCGTTCTACGGCTCAACATCCGACCAACCGTCATTGAGGCCAACCTCTTCCTACCCTTCGCATCAGCGCCCCCGTCCCTCCGACAACTTCCGACGTTAGACGTCGTACTTCCGTAACCGGGTTTACCTTCTTATACGCATTTGCGTTTCACTCTCATGTTAGATCGTTCATCCATGCGCCGTGTGCGGCTTTGTCATGTCTCCCATTAAAATTTGGAATGTTTTTGTGTTTTTTTATGGAATTTTTCGTCCGCCGATTGGCTTCATATTTCTACCGCTCGCGGTTTTTGTATTTGGCCAACCCGACGGGTGCTGTTCGTGGGGTCTTACCGGCTCAACCTTGTGGTCATTAGCGGTGACGCCGCGATCACTAGCCGTTTCCTACTGACGCTCTTGCGTACACAGCTTCGCTGTGGGGCAGCTCTGCCGTTCTACTTACCGCCTTTTTTGGCCGTTCGTCGTTTAGACGTTTTCTTACCCGCTTGGCGGTCAACTTTCCGGAAGTACCGAGATATTTGCTCGTCTGGCACGTTGTGCCGTTGCGTCCACGTAGGGTCACGATACCCGTACCACTTCACGAGGAACATTTCCTCTGATCGTCGTCGACGACATAATCGATCTCAAGTCGTCTATGGCGAATTCCTGTTCCTCAGGTGGTCCCAGGTTGTGGGAGACAGTTCCCGGTTCGGGTATAACCTCTTGGCTCGACGAGCGTCGTCTGCTTCCGGTGTTGCCCGTGTCACCCGCAGGGTTTATCGGCTCAGCCGAAGTGGCTTCTTGGGATATTTTCCATGCCGTGTGGTCGGCTTATTCTTGTTTTGTCGACGAGAGCGACTATTCTTCTTCGGACTTGTTCCGGTTGGTGCTTATGGGTTGATCGCGTAGCCGGGAGAACGTCTTGTTGGCGTCTTGGGAAGCAGGTTCCTGCATTGTGTCAAGAGTTTCATCCTCGGCGAGGTCAATTTGAGTGGTCATTGGCTGTGAAGCAGCATTGTTATTACGACGTATGTCAGCCTGGGCCCCCTCCTCAAAGACGGTTCGTCTCGGACCGATACTCGGTGTGTTAGTTACGGAATTACCTTCAACCGCGGGGCGGGATGACAAAGGCTTGGTTACAGGGTGACCTGGGGGTTGTCCGGTGTGAAGAGTACGCGCTGCGGACCTGATGTCTCGCGACGTAGTCGTTCTTTCCGCCATAGTCGGCACCGTGTTGGCGGCTTGATCGTCGGTCTTGCCGCAGGTACGGGTGCTCCGTTAGAAGTTAACCGTGAGTGCGGTATTTCCTGTTCAGGTTGTGGCGCATACGTCACGCGGTCGTGGCTAACTTGTTCGACAAGTCCATCACGTTCAATATGGACGGTACGCCTACCGGCTTTAGCAACCTTAAAAGGTCCTTGCGCCAGTGGCGTCAACTTGTTTCGTTCCCGTACTTCGGGGTTGTCAAGGTAGACGTAATCCCCTCCTGAAGGAGTCGTTTGGTCTTCCGGATCCTTCGGTCAAAGTCCCGTTTATAACGCGCTTGCGTGGCTTGTAGCCGTTGACCGGACTTCTCAATCGCGTGAGCATCCGTTGCAGGAAATCCTGTTTCAAGAAAGCGTCCGGTTTTTGCCCGTGATCTCGTCGAGTGATGAAGGGAGTAAGGTGGTGGGGGTCGACTTAGGATAAGGTCAAAGGGTGTCGTCCGCTGTCGTGCGATGCACGTGCGTATTATCGCGTAAGTCAACGCTGGTGCGTATACATCCCAGTCATTCTGGTTCTCATTTACGTAGTTGCGTAACATGTTCAACAACGTACGGTTATACCGTTCTACCTGACCGTTGGTCTGAGGGTGGTAGGTTGTTGTGAACAAGTTCTTTGTTCCAAGTTGCAGGCAAACAGCCTGAAAAAGTTTGGAAGCAAACTGAGGTCCATTATCGGAAAGCAACGTCCTAGGGGGACCGTACTTGAAAACCCAGTGGGTGCAGAAGGCAACAGCCACATGGTAAGCAGTGATACTGCGTAATGGTACAACCTGAGTAAGCTTCGTGAAGCGACAGGTATTACTAAAAGGTGAAGGTTACCCTTCTTTGTTTTAGGCAACGGGCCTAATAAGTCTATAGAGACTTCTTCCAGCGGTGCTGAAGCTGGGAATAGTTTCAATGTGTTTGCGTGTCTACGCAACTTGAGGCGGTTCTTGGCGCAAGCCTGACAACGTTCAACCGTAGCGGTTATATACCGCGGCCATGGCAGGCCAATAATACGAGAGACGCATAGTCTCATACATACGGTTTTTGTCCGGGTGACCCGCGAGTACGTCGTGATGACACATCTTCAACAGGCGGGGCCTGAGTGTTCTTGGTACACCACTTGGTGGGAATTGTCCAGATTGGATTTACGTCGCAAGACACCTTTGTCATCTTCAAAGAAGACAGTGTCAGACTTCTGACTTGCAATACTTGTTGACAAAAGTCATCAGAGCGTTGCTCCTCAATCCACTCGTTGAGTGTTATCGGTTCGGAACCCTCTGTCTGAGGGTGTGTCGTTAGGACAGCTGGGTTTATTCCCGTTAGGGATTTGTCAGTGTAATTCCGCGCGATGAGCACATCAAAGAACCAAGGGTTCATCTCTTCTGTAACAGGTACTTCCTGGTAAGGTCATACGCGAAGAGTGTGGGAATTTCGTCATCCACCGGATGTGGGTCTAACCCTTCTGTTTCAACACGCGATAACGCGTCTGGTACTTGGTGAACCCTACCGGGCGATAGACTATGGTGTAGTCAAACTCTGAAAGGCGGAGTCGCCAACGGCAAAGGCGCCCGGATGGTCGGTGATGTTCATCACCCAACGCAACGCGTTATGATCGGATCGTACCACAAACTTTGTTTGCTCAAGGTATGGTCTGAGGGTAGTGACTGCCCATACTACAGCGAGACACTCGCGCTCTGTCGGAGAATATCCCCGTTCGGGTTTGGTTAAGGTCCGCGACCAGTATCCTACAGGACGATAGTCGTCGTCATCCTGCTGTTGCACAGCGCACACCCTATCTGATACGCAGAAGCGTCCGTGTCTACGATGTAGGTTTTACCCACTCTTGGCAGAGCCAATATTGGTGGTTGCACCAAGGATTCCTTGAGTTGTTCAACGCGTGGCGTTGTTCCTCTGTTGGAGGCATTGAACCGAAGCTCGGTAGGTTTTCCTTAGTCAACATCGCGTTGAGGGGGTGGGAGATATCCGCGTACCCCTTCACGAAACGGCGGAAGACCCCGCAGCTCCCGAGGAAAGAACGCATTTGCGTAGGTGTGGTCGGAAAAGTTGCTTTCGCAATAGCGTCCGTTGCCGTTTGGGCGACCGCTAGCTTACCTGGCATAACCACATGTCCAAGGTAATCTACCTTCGCTTCGAAGAAGTGGCACTTGGCCAGTTTTTAGGGGTACCCCTGCCTTCCTCAACAGTGTGAGTACCTGATCCACCTGATGAAGGTGTTCTTTCCTCACTCCGTGAGAAGACGATGACGTCGTCAAGATAGATGAGACAAGTTTGCCAGCGTACGCTGCTTAAGATAATATCGATAGCACGTTGGAACGTGGCGGGCGCATTCTTCAGCCCGAAGGCAATCGTTTAAATCGATATGTTCCAAGGTGCGACGTAAAGGCCGTCTTATCCCGATCCTCGGAGGCAACGGAATCTGCCAATAGCCCGAGTTACAGTCGAGCGTGGTGAACACGCGTGCATCTCCTAAGGAGTCTATACAATCGTCCATACGAGGCAACGGATAAGCGTCCGATATTGTGATATCGTTGAGACGGCGGTAGTCAACGCAAAAGCGTAGCTTACCATCCTTCTTGGGTACCAAGACAACTGGGCTAGCCCACTCAGAATTCGAGGGTTCGATGACCCCTTTCTCTAGCATGGAGATGATCTCCTTACTTGCTAGCTCCCCTTCTCAAGGGTCCCATCCGGTATGGTTGCTGTCGACGAGGTCGACTTCCTTCGATTACATCGATCCGATGCTCGGTTGCTTTAATGTCTCCAAGAGACCCGTCCCACATGGACTCATGCTGCGATAGCATCGCTATATAATTTCTCCTTCAACTGCGGTTGCTGAAGGTGTTTCCAAGGATACATCCTCCCGCCATTGCGGATTCTCTTTCTCCTTGGTTCCCGTCGCCGGGTTGGTCAGACTGATGATACGGTCTGTACCGGAAGAGGATAACTCACTGGGGAGCTTTCGATCGGCTGTGCCGGGTGCTCGACGAGCAATACCAACAACCGTCCCCTTCGGGAGGTATCTCTCTGCTGACCCAAAATTCGTTAGAATAACAGTGAAGACTGTTCGAGGAATGATTTCGGCAATGCCGTTCGGCATTGAGATCCGCTGTCGGTGGAAAAGTTTTCCCTTCGCCTCGAGGAGGCTTAGTCCGCCCCCAGCACAGACAACCGATGCGGTTACTTGACTCATGGGGGGAAGGGTGATTTCTCTTGCTAGCCGGATCCGTTGGACTGTGGTGGTCCAATCAGTACCCTGCGAAGGGCTTGAATCATGTATATAGCAAGAAGAAGGAGAGTTGTTCATTTTACTCACATTCTGCATAAGCAGTATGGCTATCGAGCCACCATCATGCACATCAATGCGCTGAGCGCGGCATCGAATTGCCTCTACATGCGAGTTCATGATACCTGTTTTCCAGGATAACTGGTACTGCCAGCTTAGGGGCTACAAAGAATTCTGCGTCCAGAAGCTTTCGGCCTAGCTGTATTAGCAGCTTGATTCTTCCCGTTATCCTGAGAGGATTACCATTGGCGTCTGCCAGTTGAGGGATATTCCCGGTCTGCGCGGCATAGGCCTTCCTCCCTTCCCTTAGGTAGTTGATTCTGGACGACCGAAGGACCGGAACCGGTGTCCATAACCATACGCATGGCGTTAGAAGTGTCTCGGAAATTCCGATAGACCCTAAAACCACGTAGTGGGCTGCCTTCAAGAGACATGCAGCCTTTGGCTGAGAAGGGAGGGGATAAGGGGTATCCCCGTTGGTGGTCTGGGTAGGACGGTTCAACCGTTTTGGTTTCTTTCGTTCCACCCTGTGGAGGTGTAGATGGTGCGATATCCACCCCACAGCGAAGCTGTTCCACCCCCTGGCGGGAGCGCGACACTCACTCCCCCCCCCGGTTAGTTTCCGACGAAGTGTCGGATGTTTCATCTGAAGATGCTAGAGCATCAACTGCGGTTTCTTCCGAACGAGAAGGACCAATACTCCGTTGCAATCCGGAAGCAAGATTTGTTTGTTCAACGACGTTGTCGTCCTCGGCAAACGCGACCATTCGCGGAAACGGTTTTTTGCCGTTGGGAGAACTGTTTTAGCAGGGACCTGCTTCTTCTTGAACTTGTCGAATTGCCGTTGCTGCGGCGCATGACTTGTTCCGGCTCTTGCTGGTATGCATAGTTCGCGAAAGCGAAATACATTCCCACGGAACGGGGAGGTACGGGCATGTGTACAGCACGTGACCGGGTTGCCGGCATCCGGAGCAACGCCAATTGACCGCTCCCTTCGGGATCATGGACTCGGCAAGACTCACATGTTCCTCTGTGAGGGGCGGTACCTCCATCGGCGGTGTCTCCGCGTTCGGTCCCACGGTCAGTGGTTGTAACGTCTGCGACGTAGACATTTCTCTCCTCATTCCGAGGTCTTCATTAGCCATGGTAGCTAATAACGCTTTGCGTTTCTTTTCGGCAAGCTCCCTACTAGGTACATCTTGGGCTTAGCCGTGTCGGCTGTGGTGGCTCTTAAGGAATCTCCGAGTCCTTTAGCCAAATTGCGTACCGCAAGGAAGTCTTCGCCGTCTCGGCCAACAGTCACCTTAACGGTGTCTTTTACCCCCGGGCGTAGCCCTTTGAGGTAATAGTTTACCAAGTCTCTCTCAGAGAAAACATTAGCACACAACAGTGCGGCCTCTTGCAGTCTATCGGCGTATTCTGCCTCATCTTCGTGAGGTTCTTGTTTAATACGCGTGACCGCGTCGTAGCGTCAGCCAAAACTGTATCCGTTGCATAACGAGAAAGTAAAGCATGGACGGCCTGTGGCCACGTTATCTGCTGGTGCAGTTGATTTAGCAACTTCCTTTTCCGAGATTCGGACGCGATGAATCGTTGCGCATCTCCTTCAAGGAATAACGTAGCAACTTTGTTGCTATTCCTTCTGATACTCCGCAGGAGTCACACAAGCATCTTGGTACTCCGCAAGGAATCGAAGTATATCGATGGGTTGCGTTCCATCGAACGGCGTCAAGGACGCATTGAAGTTCCGGATCTTTTCTGTTATCTCGTAGAGACTTCTACTCTTTCCGTTCGGAGCTTCTGTCGATGACGACTTGTCTTGTAACCGGTAATACCGGTAGGATACTACGCGATCGAACGCGGGTTCGCGGGCTCTTAAAGGAGTTGAGCCTGGTTCCAGGGTCCTTCTTCTGTTTCGAATGGATTCGAAGGTGTATCACCAAACCCAAAGACTGGGTCACCCACGTTGGGATTTCGACTTGGTACCGGACGGGCGAGAGACTCGCTGAGTAAATCCACTCGATCAGATAAACGTCTGGTGACGTCAACGACCTTGTCGAGCTTCTCGGCTTCCACAGCTACGCTGTTCTCGGCAGTGCCGTCTTGTTGATTCCACAGCCCTTGGTGCTGATGATCGGAAGAAGAACTAGCGTAGTTTCTTCTCCTTTGTAGGTCGGTGACCTTCTTCTCAAGCCGGATAACCCGTTGTAGAAAATCCACACGGATAGACTTCCACGTCCCCGAGAAGACTTCTACTTCTTTCTCATCTACCACTTCGTGGCAAATGGCTTTCAGCTTGGGTGCAAGCAAATCAATCGTGTTATCCACGAGAGTTGAGACCAGATCGCCGTGTCTATCATCGAGGGTGTCCTCAACAGCTTGGCTGATCTCGTCGCGCATCTCTTTCAATTTATCATTGAGAATCTTGTCTGCATGTTCATGCATAAGTCGGAAGACTCCTTCCTCAGTGACGAATTCTTCGTTTGAACCTCCCCCGATAGGGCCTGACTCGGAGTCAGAATGTTCCGGAGACTTGTCCGATGGCATTACTTCTACCTTGCTCAATGAGCTCACGTCTCACGACGAGTTTACTCTTCTTGAGTGGTTTTCGGTGTGTCGCCGGTCGGCTAAGATTTCGGTAAGATTCTAGGTCGAGAGACCAATGTAGTAGGTAGAAAATCCGCAAAGCGGCAAAAACCACCCTACAGGTGTCCCGAGTTTCGGTAGCGTGGTAGAGCAAGCGAATCTTGCGTCAACCGCCAATGGCGAGTATACCACGAATGGTCTTCCGGTAATGCCGGGTGAAGGATGGGGGTGCTCACGCACGGAGTGCGTATTGATGGAGCAGAAAGACGTAACCCGTCGAGCTGTATAGCTAAAGCTAATTCGTCCTAGAAGGATAGAAAAGAGCGATGCAAACACTGTTCAGTGGAGTCGTAAATTCCACGTGAGTTTACGTTACCTCTAAAAGGTTAAGCACTCTGGCTAATCCAGAGGCGTTTTATACTAGTCTAAGTTACTGTAAACAGTTAGGGTAGCTAGACAGTTAGGAATAAATATCCTTATGTGCACCAATCAGATCCCTGATTATGGTGACTGCGGAAGCCCGCGAGATCACCAACTGTTAGTGTTACAGTGTAAAGTTAGCTGAGTCAGCTTAGTTAAAATTTGCCCCTTGTGGGGTCTTTAATTGTCCCAGTGGGTCCATTCCCTTGACTTGGGCGAGATACAGCGAGGCTGTTTCTATTGGTCAGTCCCGACCCGGGGTCATCCAATAGGATGTTTACACGACCCCACCAGGGCAGACCACCGCGTGGTATGACACAGTGCAGCAGCATATCTCAGGATCTCGATTCGGGGACAACTGTCCTTTACCACAGCGCGTTACTAGAGAGCGAGGCCGTTACGTCACCAATTAAACTTTCGAGCAAACTTCTTCTACTTCTCTCTAGCTTAACATTTACGCTGTAAGATCGTAACCCAGTTCCCCCCAGGCGTACGTATGCCAAAACTCGCTCCGTACTGGCACCGCCTGCTGAGCAAAATGCGCCACAAACATTTCCATGCAATTTCCATATATTCCCATATGGCAACCCAGAATTCGTCTAATGTATGTCTAGTGTTTGATTCACAATAGCGCCACTGCGCTGTGAAATTGCGGTTTCCGACTTGGGCCTTTCGATTGCGAAAGAATGACACAGACAATGCAGCCACGATAATCACGACCTATGTAGCTGCACAGGTATCTGGGCCACTTCGAAGCAGAAAATGATTGAGGGGAGTGATGAAATAGATAGAAGGTTGATGTGAAACATCCTGCGTGGCTGCCCGCAGCGTATGTCATCTGAACGCTGTATACGGCTACATCCGAACACGATCTCGTTCAGATACGAGCTCATATCCCAGAGTCGAGATTTCGAGACAACTGTCTTTCACTTGACGCGTTACGAGTGCACGAAGAACCGTGACTCTTCTACTTGAGCATTGAAATCACCGTAACACAATTGCTAAAACCATTCATGCGATTTGTACTTACTGGTATTGTGCATGCTCTATTTGCAGCGTGTGAAAACACGGGCTCGGTGCAAGCACTGCTCTCTCTGCCCGGCCATGCGCACATATCGCTCATGGCATTTCCGTATATTACCATATGGGGAACTCCAGAATTTGTCTAGTGAGAAATTAATGTTTGGATAACTCGTCAACATTGGCTGGGAAGGAACTCCATAGTGACATTTCTTCTCCTTACAGAAACAGAAGTTCCTGACTAACAATCATCCCACCGGATTCATGTACAGCTCTGCAGAACCTTCACTAACGAAAATACTTCAACCCCAGCACTTGCATTTCAAATGTCTTGACAATCCACTTCACCTATCAATGGCCTTTCTATCGCTCCGCCTCCGTGCTCATCGTATCAGCTAGAACCCAGAAATGTTCTCGACCTCCAACCGTACCATTTTCCACATCCTTTTGCCAATCCTCATCCTGAGCTTCATCCTCTCGCGCGGCATGCAAACTTCATTGACGGGTGAAACAGCTTACAATGAGAATGTCAAACGCATAGTTTCAATGGTCAAGGCTCAGAAGATCAAAAATTTTCATTCGACCATTCGAAACTTCTATCCCGTTCCCTCACAGTCAAACATTGCAACAATCCCAAATCGCTCTGTACGACCAAACTCGTTCAAGTCATCAGCGGACACCCATCAATGTACTTGATATTCAACGCCAAATTTCAACCGGGCTCTCTGGTGAACTGTGCCGAACAGACACCGACTGTTCCTCTCCACGTCGTTGTATTGACGTCCAATCATCGACCCACCATGCACCAGCTCATCAGGTTGTCTCTGTCTTCCAACGAACTCTTCGGATTTCATTTGCAGCTGTACGAATTTGAACTGTCTAGAAGGAATGTATGTTCTGTGGTTGGTTCTGATACTGTGTGTGTATCACCAATGCGAGATTATCCATTAATAGACTGTGGTGGTCCAGGAAACTTCACATTACAAAGTTGCAGTGAAGATAGTGACTGTGCTGGGTTGAGGAGGTGTTTTTCGCGTATTGCGGATGGGCCATGCTCGGGCTCGGATTGCATATGCTTTCCTACGGAAACGCAAAATATCGAATGTTCATGTCGCAACCCAGACTGTTTGGAAGGGGATGAGTGCAAAGATGTAGGAGAAAATTTTTCGCATTGTATTGGTGCCTCTGCTGTTGTTCCACCTATTGCATGTGACCGGGAGATGAAATTCACGGGGGAATCATGCAGGATTGATTCAGAGTGCACGGGGCCTCGCTTCTGTTTCGACGATGATCTATCGCCATGTTCCATCAATTCTTCAAGCTGCATCTGTCGACCTGCAGCCGAACGCGACATCGCTTGCGGATGCCCAGATACCCGATGTATTTTCGGTGATGTGTGCAGCGAAGTTGAAGAGGAAATATGACAGCTTGTCGTTCATCGAATCTTGAACTCCCTCCTGTCATTTGCAACAACGGCATTGGGAAAGGACCTGGAGAGCGATGTAGAACACAAAGTGAGTGCAAACCTTTCCATTCATGTTTGGATCTGAGTAATGATATCAGACCATGTGAAAATTCTACAGAATGCATCTGTGTGGAAGATAACGTGGATGATCGCAGACAGTTCACTCTTGAATCATGTGAGGAAAACAAAGATTGTGCAGGATTGAGATCATGTCAAAACCCAGATGCTTCTCCTTGTGATGGTGGCAAAAACTGTATATGCTCTCCGTAGACAGTAATGATCTGTTTTGTTCTTGCGAAAATCCTAACTGCCTTGAGGGTGATATATGTATATCCCGACAGGACAACTGCCTGTGTCTTTGGAACGACGGAGCTTCCAGAACTTGAGTGCCCGATTTCCCTTCCATTACCATCTGAATCAACTTCAGAAGTGGACACTTCTGCTGCTGCAAAGAGATCCGTCACCCGAAATAAGTCCTGAAACTACAGCATCTCCTTCCCCGCAGAGCAATGTATGTATCGATGCTCGGGCACTCTCAGATTTGGCGAAACCTGAGCTATGTGTATAAGACATGTTTTAGCAAAGGTACTCTGTGATCAGTCTGGGAGCTGTGCTACCTCCGGATGGGTATGGTGGATACATGGGGTCTGGAATGATGATGAAGTCGTATTGCATGATTGCAGGGTGTGTGGAACGGGTAATGGAGGTGAAACAGCCCCAGATATCGAAAGGGAATTCGTGTGCGTTCGAAGACGGCTGGGCTAGAGTATACTGCTTTTGCTGCGCGGTATGGTAGTAGAGGTGAGGAAAGTTTGTTAGCGGCTGCTATTCGGTTTAGGCTATAATTAATTAAGTTGAACTAAAATGACCAATGTGTTTGAGTGTGATCATGCTCGTTTGTGTTCTTGCAACGGAGCCGGATTCGGTCAAGATGTGCAACATTTCCTCTGCACCGCCAATAGATGCTTATGGCAGGTGTCCCAAGATTACCGAAGTAGAAATCAACAGGACTCCGTAAGGTCTGCCATCAGGCCAAATGGCGTCTATCAGGATTTCGTTGAGTAGAAAGCCGTTACAGAAACAGCACATGCATAAGTCGCTCGCGAGACGGTACTAAATTAATTTGCAGCGTTACACGATTATTATGAGTAACTTGTCAAGTTGCCTTACGGAAAAGTTCACAGAGAACTGGGCACATCCAATCATCACTGCAACGTGGTTCTTCGCCTTACAGTCACTGTAAGACATTACAGTAAAGAATTGGGCCAAGTGTTCATCTACTATTGGACAGTTATTGGTATACATCTCAATGCTATGTGGGCGGGACGGTGCCACGTCACAATTTCTGTAGAGGAGCAAACAAGTCACCCACAGCGCGCGCGACATCCAGAAGAGCCACTGTACGCTCTTCGTTTGTCCCTACAAGCCCTACTCCCATCAACCGCACCCGGTCGCATTCCCGTCCGTCATGAAACGCAATGCTAGAATTGCCGCCCGCCGCGCTAAACAGCCTTCCGTACTCTCGGCTCCACGCCAAACAACTCCCGAGCTCGACTTTTCTCCCAAGTCGTCGTCTCCCGAAAGCGCCGCCAAATCAGCCCTGCTCTCCGACGACCCTCGCAAAAATGCCATTGCTCTCGTCGGTATGGGCGGCACCGGTAAGACCACCATCCTTCGTGCGCTTGCAAGACGCCCCGAAATATGGGCTAAATTCTCCGACGGTGTCTGGTTCGTTCAGCTTGGTCATGATGTCACCTTGCAGTCATTCCTCATTCAAATCCAAACACTCGTCAAATACGCCTTCCCCGATTTTCTGCAACAGTTTGAAGAGCTGGCTACTGTTAAGGATACACATGATACTTTGGTCAATAATCTCACCGAATTGATGGCCGACAAGCGACTTCTCATTCTCTTCGATGACGTGTGGGATACAAATGAGAGTTTTGAACTCGTTCGTGCCATGTACATGTCTGTGCAACAAATAGATGGCAACTCTTTTAAAATTATCACTTCTACAAGGAGTTGGGAGATTGGACGCGCTCCATACCATGATGAATCGATTGCTGTAAGACCAGAATATTCCAGTGCTGAAAAAGTTCGTAGAATTCTCTTCCGTCACGCTTGTATTGATTACCGCAAGCTGACAACTCTCTCACCCAAAAATAGCCGAGCGCTCAATTGCATACTTGATACGTGTGCTGGCCTACCGCTAGCAATCGGTGTTGCTGGCTCCTCAATTCGGGGCATGATGGATTCGTGTATTGACGTATCTGACCAGGACGTTTTCGTTGAATACTGGGAGTGCCTCGAGACAAATGTTTCACAACTGGGCACAACTGCAATTAACAATTACAAAGGCTTGTTTGCATCACTTCAGTCTAGTCTACAGATTATGGCAAACCTTTGGAAATGTAAGCGTATTTCGATTGATGCCATGTTCCGTTCTCTGTGTATCCTGAAAAAGCAGATGGTTCTGCCTTTGAGAGTAGCAGAAAAGCTGTGGGATGTGTCACCGCAGATTGCGTTGGAGGGCGTGCTGCTACTTTCGCGAAAGAGCGTGGCATCGCTGGAGCGCAGTGAAAGAGGACGTATCGAGGGACTGCGGTTACACGATGTGGTACATGACCTCAGTGTGCAGATGGCTCAAGGTGAAGAGGGTGTCCAAGTATGGCATGATAAGTTGCTGAATGGTTTCCGTAAGTGCAAAACTACGTCTGCAAGGGCAAGAAAGAAACAAAAATCTTCTGATACACAGTGGTGGAGTCTGAGCTATGACAATATTTCACTACCAATGTCATATGGCATATGATCGCCGCTGGACGTGCAACAGATGCGTTACAGTTGCTCACGGACTACCGGTGGATACAGAAGATGAATGAAGGTAAAGATTGCGTTCCGTTTCAAAAGATCATTTCCGACATGCGGACTCTGAGAGAATACTTGAAGCAGCAGGATGGGATTGATGTCGAAAATAATGTTGCACATGATATCGAACTGATTATGAAGACAATGCTGTTGTGCAGGTCGCCGTACTGTATCGAGCACCGAAGGCAATGCACATTCCAATTGCAAGGGCGATTAGCTGCATTGAAAAGTGATTCGCTTGTTGTGAAGAGGTTACTATGGAGTATTGAACAATATGCAAGGCGCCCTTGGGCTCGGGCAGGGCCTGGTGTGCTGCGAAGTGTGAAGAGCGGCTTGAACCGTGTTCTGTATCTGCAGAACATAGTAGTATGCATGACTATGGGATTGAACGAAGATGAGTTGGTAGTTGGAGGAGAGCATGGAGTGTTGTGGGTGGCAAGCACAACTGATGGATCAACAAAATACATATTTCATGGAAAGCACGACGGAGAAATTGTTGATGTGTGTACAGATAGAGACCAAGGATTAATCTATTCTTGCGGTGAAGATGGAAGAGTTATGTTATGGCAAGATTATCAGCGTGTACATTTTCTCCAAGTCGACATATTAGAAGAAGAAGAGATTATCTGTTCGATGCAGGTGCTACTTCAACAACAAATCGTTGCCCTTGGTACTAATAGAGGACGACTGATACTACTCGAAATCGCAAGCGGAAAGAGCAAGGCTGTAAACGGGCATAGTGACATGGTCACATCACTAGCAGCGGGGCAGAGTGAAGACCTCTCCTCTTATGTTCTGGTTCATGGAACGGTACTATTCGCTTATGGAACGCACGTACGTCCAAACCAAGAGGTAGTTTGGCAGATTGCCATACACGCAAAGTGAATTGTTGGTCGTTAAGTAGTGATGAGAGTTTCATCGCACTGGGATCTCATGATGGCACTATTCGCCTATGGGATGTGTCTGAACAACGCCAGGTATGGCAATCCTCATCAGGGCATAAGGGAAGTGTGATATTTGTCACGTTTAATTCCAATGGCCAATTGTTATATTCCGGCGACTTGGGCGGCACAATTTGTGTCTGGAAGTTGAGAAGCGGTGACGCTGAAGTCCACTTGATGCACACCATGCACCATGCGCTAATGAGAAGTGTAGCATCGCTTCTAGTCGGGTATAACAGTTCAGAAATTTTTGCATTGTCTGAATTTTCCAATCAAGTGTATGTCTGGGACGCAAAAGAGAGAAGTGACGACAGCAACGACGATACTGACAGCGGGGGTTTTTTAAGCGATGTGAAAATGTTCGCAATATCTGAAGACGAGACAACAATGGCAACCTGGAATGAACAACTGAAACGCATCGAAATTCGAAGTATGTCTGATGTGAACAACAATATCGATAACGTTTTAACAAGCTTCCAACTGCCACGAGATCAACATCCGCCCATTGGTAGCATGATCGTTTCAAACAAACACGTTGTTGCATACTGTTGGGATCGAAAGTGCGAGGTGCATGTTGTCGATATGCGCAGCGGAAAGGAACTGCCCACATTCTCCGAACTAGAACAATGGGCTTGCTCCTTGTCCGGAGATTACTCTAGGCATTTAAAGAACATGTCATTTATTTCAGATGGAAGTTACATCAAGGCCACAGCTGTCTCTTACAGCGATCTGAATACCAACGAAGGCACAGAGAATCTGCTGTCGTGGGATATCTCTACAGGAGAACAGGTGCATGTTCCATCAATCTCCTCTGACATTTCATCATTGAGCAGCATGGATGACATTCAAGTCGACTCCGGTAACTATCCTGCTACGAACTCAACACCACAGCTAATTAGTGAACAGCACGATATTCTTGGTTTCTCGAGCGATGTACAATATAAGGACGATGCTACAAACTTCACCATCGCATCAACCGAGCACCAACTTTCGCACACGCACTACTGTGGTACCACTTCTAGGTTGTGGTTTTCACGGAGATCTGGCGGTTTAGAACACATTGCTCTGATTGAACACCGGACTCAACTAACACAGTGTAGCGAGCCACGTCTGCCAGAGCTCGTGCATCCGATGACGGCTCAGTCGCAGCTTACGAATGCCTCAAGCAGTGTAGATGAATGCGGCGATGAAGTTTACGACGTTTTCATCAGTCATGCTGGTCACGACAAATGGCCCATCGCTAATCCATTGTGCAAGGCCCTGGTAGCAAAGGGCTTGAAGGTGTTCTTTGACAACACGGAACTGCGTCCCGGACAGAACGCATCGCAAAAGATGAATCAGGCCATGAAGACGGCTAAAATCGCGCTTGTGATACTTTCGCCACAGTTTGCAGCTCGTCATTGGACAACAAAAGAATTGCTGTGTTTCATAGAGCGTTTCCGGCGAGAAGGTGAACGAGGTATGGTTATTATACCAGTGTTCTATCGATTGAGTCTAGAGGATTGTAGGAAGAACAATTGTTTGGAGTTGTTGAACATGACGGACGAGAATGGGGAGAAGATATTTGAGAAGGAAAAGTTTGGCGAATTGATCGCAGGAAACAGTAAGTTGATTTCGGACGTGCTGGATGCGCTTGAATTGTTACGGGGCATTACCGGAATCGAGAACTTGGAGAAGGCGACAAACAAGTCAGGCGATGTCGAGAAGGAGAAGCGGGAAAATTTGATTTTAAGGATTGTCGACGCCATTGTTAGTGCGAAGAAACGATTAGATGACGGAACAGCTGCCGGTCCTGGTGATTCATAGAGCTGTAAGATGAAAACACGTTGTATAGTAATGTACTTGATTTGTAACAGATGTATATGCGATAAATATGATTCTTGTACAATGAAGAGGACAAAGAGTCCTGAAGTGCACAGCGTTCCGTGGAAAAGATTGAATCATGGATGTGTGATCTCCAGCGCAACGATTGGTAATAGAACGCGCGAGCGCAGGGTGCAGTCAATGGCGAAAGCGCATATCGTGGTCGATACTGCATGCCATACCGGTGACCATTGTGAAGTGATTTGTTCAGGGACGATTGGTTAGGAAACGACGACGGCGGTTAGGAATAAGAAGATGGCAGCGATAGGAAATAGCCGAAAGTTGAGGTTGGAATTGTCCGCAAGAACTGTGAGGTACTGAGGGTGGTCAAAGTTTCAATCCCGCTGCGATGGCTCTTGGTCATGCCAAACATTCTGAGATTGCACGGATAGCAACGGTGGAGGCTACAGAACGCACTAACAAATCCACCAATTCGATGCAAATCCCTCCAGTTAGACGCATCCAGAGAAAAATGAATTTATCCGCCCGAACAATTTCCACGCCTTTTTCCATGCCAGCTTGCACCGCCGCAACTTGAACGTTCCTTCGCTGACGACCTACGGCGTTGCATGTGATCCATCTGCTGTGGCATGCTGCATCTTTACTCCCCACAGGAAGAATCAGTACATCACACAGAGAGAAGCTTCACTATGATCCCTTCTTCGAGACTTGAAAAAAAATTGCTGATCGCGGTATTTATTTCACAGTAAGCACATGCACCGACATGTTGCGCAGTGGCATGTCTACATTACTTAAATTATCTACAACATCTATTCTTCCGCCAGTACTAACGGAAAGTTGCAGTCCATCAATTAAAACAGCGGCGAGAAGATGATCTTCAACTGTTCGATGATTCCCTTGCCGGTCATCGCCTCAGTCACAACGCCAATGAAGAAGCCCATCATGGCAGCCCGTCCATTGAGCTGTTCAGCGAATGGGAAGTAGTCGCGCTCAGCACTCTGTGCGGCCACCTGCTTGGCGGCGCGGTTCTCCTGAGTACGCTTGAACGGGGTCTCCGCTGGGGTTTCGGGCGTCGGGCGCTTTGCCTGTGCGACGATGATCGACTTCCTGGACACGGTTGGACGTGCTCTGCAGATTGTGGAGGTACCATGCAGGGCGGATGCGGAGCTGGAGAATGTTGCTAGGGTGGGTACGAAGGCCGACATTTTGTGTTTGGACGGTGAAGTTTTGAGAGATGAAGTCTTGAGGGTTGTAGCTGAGTGAGTGCGTAGATAGAGACGGTGAGGGGGTGGCTGGGTCTAGACTTATATACAGTTGCTGGGAGGGTGGTGGGGTATGGGATCGGGTCATGTAAAGTTTGATCCTGCATCGGCGATCGCAGAATGGAATTGTGTAGGTGCGGCAATGAAAGTCGACACGGAATAACTGCTGTAGAGACCAGAAACTGGGCAGCTGCTGGTCAGATGGACAAGATGATGGGAATGTGAGCTAGAGTAGATGGAGATGAGCGGTAGGATGAGTGATTGTATGTTGTATGTACACGGGTGGCAAAATTGTCAACAATGTGAAATGGGGATGTGGGAAAATGTTGGGGCCGGTTGCGAATTCAGATATCATCTGCAGACCACAAGATTTGATTTCTGGCACGCGATTCGCCACGCGCGATCTGCTCCGTGGCGTTCATCCGCCTCCGTGCGGTCAGCGATTTCGGCAACCGTTGCGTTCACCGGCGTATTTTGTTATATTTTAATTGAATTTCGGACATGTCGGAAATCCCTTTCTGGAACAGAATCTGCCCAACCTCCCAACTGGTAGTTGTATATGTCCGTCGCCTACGCGTCGTGCTGTGCATTGGCTTCTAGCCACAGCTCGATAAATTTGTGTCGCTCTGCGAGTTACCAAAATTTCTCCCGGCTGCAGTTAATACGTTATGACTCTCCTCGTTGGCACCCCCTGACATGTCATGTCGTTGACGTTACGAATCTTCTGGATTTCCTCTAATACAATTGCCTCAGTATTTCCACAGCTTTTGTCCGCTCAGAGCAACTAGACGCGCACATGTTCGTACTACGCCTCCCTACACAAACATGCTTGCAATGCTATCACCCAGAAGCTAGGCAGATTTCGTAGTCCTGGCAATACCATGCCAACGTTCTGGCTGCGTCAGCCGGGAAAATCTACAGATAGAGCTGAAAACACACTAGATTGGGTTGAGCATACATTATTCGGTGTTTTGTGGAGTATGCATGTGTTGAAGGTCGACAGAATTCTAGATCGTCACAAAGTGCGGCGCAATACAAGTATATCTGCAACAGAAGTTCGTCGTTGATAAACGTGAGTTCCCCATAGAATCTAGGTGACTAACTCAACATTGATGTGCCTAACGAGCAAGAATTCAGACCGGGTGATTGTATAGCAACACTAGGAACGAGCGTCAACAAGATTAACCTGTGAAAGTACCGTGTCGGCAACTAGCTGTTGTGCATTGAACAAATAGAGACCGGTTTGGGGGCAATCTCGGCAACTAGTCAGTCATACCGAATGCTAGCCAACAACTACATGTTGCAATCACCAATGAGAGGGTAGGGCAAAGATACTTGTATTTACTTATTATAAGCCAAGGTTCGGCTATAGTATCGACGTACTTGAGAACCCGTTGAAGAATCAGATTGTCACACAGTGTGAACTGTTTGGCGCTGAGCAGTGATGAGAGGCTACTCGCACCGGAATTCATAATTTGCATCATTCTGTTCCTTTGTATGGAAATCTTGGACAGAGTGTGAAGTGGGTTACATTCAGTCTAGATGGCCATCTGTTGTATTCGGGCGACTCGAGTTGCAGAAATTTGTGTCTGGAGGTGAACTCGTGGTGTCTAGGAGATACCACTTGCCCTATTTCGGTGAACAATTCGTAGTAGCTCACTTTTTCGAGAAACTCGAATCGAAGATATGTGCGGTGCGGTCATGCGCGCCGTGCTCAATGACGGTAAAGATAGTACAAGATGCCTCCGAGTGAACGAATTCGCATTTTCTGCAGATGAGGCAACAGTGGTGACATGTAGGAGTAAAATGTATCCGACGTGATTTCCGGGGTGTCCAGTAACGTTAAGTTGAAGAGTATAAAGCTAAATCTTGATAGTTTCAATAACAGAGTAGCAATGTGAAACGTTCGCAATGCTACTCTTTTGTTTCTAAAGTGTACCGTGCACGGTTTTCACATACACAGTGAATAGGAGATGCACGCAATTTCCAAAGTAGAGCAATCGGCTCTTTCCCTGCCGTAGAAAACGTTGCGCCAAACGGGAAAGTTGCGTGTCCCCTGGGACGGAAGTTTCACTATTACCACCCCCAACCTTGCTGCGTTTCGTCTCCGGGAAAGTAAGAAGAAACGCATATCACGGCACGTGTATGAATTCTGGAAGCCCACTAACAGTGAGATGCACGAGCAGAGCATGGCAAGACAGGCTTCACTACTACAACAAACTGAAGGAAGCTCAAACACGCCTACGACACCTTCATCAGCCACGCTGGTCCGGATAAAGGGGTCATCACGTATACGATTTGCGATGGCACTAGGCTTGAAAGTATTCTTCGACAAAATTGTACTGCAACCCGGGCAGAATGCGTCACAGAAGATGAATCATGCGATGAAGACGGCGAGGTAGCGCATGTGATAAGATCGCCTCAATTTGCGGCTTGGAATCTGAGTGATGGAGGCTGTGAAGCGTCGAGGAGTAATCGCGAAGAGGTGGAGAACGCGGTGTGATCATCATCCCAGTGTTCTACCGACTGAGTTTGGAAGACTGTAGATGTGGTTTTTCAAACTTGACGCGAGTGACAAACGTGGAGGAGCGGGGATGTCCGAGAAGGGTTCGGGGATGTGACCGTTATCTGCCAGGTGATTTCAGATATGCTTGAAGCACTTGGACTGCTGTGGGGCATGACTGAGATTGAAAACTGGGAGGGGCCACGAAAGATTGAGAAGATTATCGGCGCGATTTTTGGAGGGAAGATGAGGGTGGATGGCGATGGAAATGGCAGCCCTAGTGGCTTGCAGGCCTGAACTTGAGTTGTGTGTAGGGCGGACGCTGTGATGCCGTATTGAGAACAAAAAGAGGGGGGCATACAGACCGGTTGAATAGAAAGGGGATGTACAAAGGGGTATTCTTGGATTGTTCGGTTCAAGTCACGGAAAGGCCAGTGGTTGAATTGCTCGTTTCAGAAGGTCATCGCCACTGAGCCGGTCCGGGAATGACACAAACGGGGATTGAAAGAAAATGCAGCGGTGAGAATCTGCACGTACATCTCTTCCGATTGCAGCGCATGCGATGAGTTTCATTGCGTTGTAATCGAAAAAAATGTGCGTGATGATCGTAAACGTCATACGAAAATGGGATATCTTCACGCGGGTTGGGACGAAGAAAAGAGATAGGTCAGTATGCATCACGACCTGAACATTATCAAGCAGTCTGTCGCGAAGAAGGCAGCGGCGAATGGGTGCTGTGAAAATGTTGCACGTTCCATCACGCGCGCGGAATCACGCGAGCCGGTGGGTCGGAGACGGCATGTGGCACTGAGATGGGCAGAAGAGGACGGGATGGGTGGGGGCATAAATGTTTGGACGAAGAAGCGAGCGGCAGATACTGAGTTGAGATTGATACAACAATGCGGCTCTTGTTAACCTACACGTAGGCAATGCCAGCCAAGCATATCGACGTGTGTGCAACTTGGATTATGGCCGGTATTGAAAACAGCGAGGAATGACTTGAGAAAAGGGCCTTGATTGCTTTTCGTTTTCTCGTGCAGCCAATCACAACACACGTCTATTGAATTGTGCAGTTACAAGTATTTGTTTCGCGTTTTTTGGCGGTTCTTTTTGATCAAAACACAACTAACTATGTAATGGCTAAGTTAATTTATTTTCCTGGTGGGTAATTCGTGAAGTGGATTAATTTAGTTCAGGAATGTGAATATGGTCGTGGCAAATTGCTCCGGGAGTTGGGAGTCATGCATTCTGATAACAACCTTGTAAACGTATTTTACCAGTCCCTGCCATTGTACAACTTGGTGTGGATTATCAACAATAAGTTGACCGTCAACGTTGACATCGATGTGTGAATGACATAAAGGGTATTTCTTGAGAATGGCAGCCATATGGAAGTAGTAGTCCACACCACGATGTATAAGGTCTATACAACTTTGCCCTAATTGACTGTTAGGAAAAACGACAATCAATCAGCCTTACCATTTCCTGCCGACACCCACAAACAGCTGCGACAATACATCTCTTCGACGGCAAGAAATCTCCCTATCTGCCCGGCACAGTCTTTCTGCCGCGTTTCATTCTACCACAGCAAAATTAAGTTCACCTCCACGCCATACGAGCAAAAACAACTGCAGCACTTTCCGCTCTTCATTCTTACATATCTTGACACATAAATTACCAGAACAATACAACCAACAACATCCACATCATCCTATCGAGACCTGTCCAGAGAGCATCTTACTTTCCATACTGTCCAGTTCTGCACATCCTTACATGTTGCCCAAAACACCAAAACTCGCACTCGCGGCAACCGTCTCCGCACTTATCCTTCAATCCCTCATTTCCCCTGCATCATGTTTCGTTCCACCCCGCCGAATCGCATCCGACAATGACAACCTTCAATCCATGCTCTCACCTATCCGCAAACACCACAGCAACGTCATCCGTTCTTTCGTCCAAAACACCGCACGTGCTTCAATCGTGAAACCACTTCACCTCGACTTGTATCCATCCTCCATAACTAGCCATCTCCGCCACCCGACCCACCAGCTTTCCAATGGCTTCTCTGGAGATCTGTGCACAACTGATGCACAATGCGCCGGGCCACGTCACTGTGTGCATGCAGAACTTTTACTGCCATGCTCCACCTCATCGGGGTGTCTATGTCTTCCTATCGACTCGCGAGATTTCGCGTGTGGATGTCGCAACCGAAATTGTCTACAAGGAGATGTATGCTCGACTGTAGGTGATAAAACAGTATGTACTTCATCTGCGCGCGAATTCCCTCCCGTTGATTGCGGTGGCCCAGGTAACTTCACTGGCGATATGTGCACTACGAATGATGATTGTGCCGGTCCGCGGTTTTGCAATGGGAATACTAGCAGCACTGGTAGTTCCAACTTCTGTTTCCCTAATTCTTTACATGACTTGCGTTGTTCATGTCAAGATCCAGATTGCTTGGATGGAGATGAATGCAAGGTGGCCAGCGACGGAACATTCGGTTGCATTTCAACTAATTTGGTTCGAGACCCACTTCCATGTGACGTTGACTTGAAATTCACGGGTGAGCGATGCACAACAAATATACAGTGTGCAGGCCCACGTAACTGTGTCGATGTCGAGACACGAGAGCCGTGTGGTAACATGACGGAATGTCTTTGCATACCTCAAGTGCAAGACGACTTGCAGTGCTCATGTGGAGACGAGGAGTGTCTTTTTGGAGATGTTTGCTCCATCCTATCAAACAACTCGTCGGTCTGCACTGCTGAGAACCTTGGCCTTCCTCCTCTTGTTTGCCCAGACAAGGGACCTGGGGAACCTTGTGTATTAGCTGATGAATGCGAATCGAATTTCTGTGCCGACGCCACCGACCAATTGCGGCCTTGCACAGGTTCACCGGGATGCATCTGTCTACTGAAGAAAGACGAGAGAGTCAAAAAGTTCAGTTTTGAGGAATGCGTCAGCAATACTGAATGCGCTGGCTTGCGCGTTTGTGCGGATTTTGATCCAGCGAAACTTTGTGCGTTCACTGATCTTAAACCTGATGAAAACTGTGTTTGCGTGCCAATGATCAACCTGTGGACTTGTTCGTGCATCAATGATAACTGTGTTGAAGGAGATATATGCGCCGGAAATTCAAAGTTATCTGAAGGAAAACCACAACAAGGTTCATGTACAAGTAGCAGGCATTCTGGGCTATCTCGTTTGGACTGCACACCACGTTTACCGTTACCTCTTTCCGAGCTTCCATCACCGCAACCATCTTCACAACCTGAAACCGTCGATTCCACTCTGCAACCTACAAATCCACCGTCACCCTCTCCATCAGCAACTTCGCAAGTTTGCATCGACGCCACAGCGCTCACCCACCTCCAGCCGCACCAACTGCTATACAAATTTCATCCCCTCGCAACTGTCCTGTGCGATCAGTTTGGAAGCTGTGCCACTCCCGGCCACATCGTCCGTTACAAGCGCTCGACAATGATGATGAAAACATACTGTCGAATCAAGGGTTGCACACAGCACACAATGCGGGTCAACAGTCCGCGCTACGCAAGGAGCATCCGCGTCGAGTCCAAAACCAGTGGTTTACAGTATACAGCGTTTGCGGCGCGGCATGAAACGAGAGCGGAAGAGTCGATAATGGCGCTTGCCGTGCGTCTCGGGCTGTAAAACGCGTACGCATGCCGCGGAGCCACGTGATGGAGAGGCTGGATGACGTGGCGGTTCGTCGCGGGGGACAGGTAGGTTATGACGAGGAATGAAACGGGATGTGGACGTGATGGATAAGATCAAGGGCTGGATCAACGCGAGAGGGCATGATGACGCGTCACGCATTCATCAAATGACGCAATGGACGAGAGGGTGAGCGTCGCCTTACGTCTGAGTAAGCAGTGTCATGCTTGCGCTGCGGGTGACTCGGACGTATCAGTCCTGTTTGTATTTCCAAATTCCACTTTGGTTTTCCAGAAGACTCGGGCGATTTAGACAGGCAGGAATAATGGTCGTACTGCGCCGAAATCTCGTTAGCGCTGGCCCCCGGGTTTTGTTGAGGCATGTACACGGTCCAGCACTTCAATGGCGCGCTGTACTTTGATCGCTGCTCTTGCGCAACGGCAATGCGTAAGCCGAGCGCAGATATCCTCGGTGGATAGATCCGCGGATGGTAGATCGTCTATGTTCTCATACGTAGATCCACCGGTACGGTACCAGTTGTGAACGAAGATAGGCTGGCTGATCCACGTCCGTGGCTTTCTTTCGAAAGCACGTACCACCTTTATGCGAGACAACTTCTAACAGCGCTCAAGAGCACCATTACGGTGTGCTGTATCATTCATATATCATCCGTCAACCTACATCACTGCGCCATTCTTGACCTTATCGACGTTCAACTCACCAATGATGTGTAATTTATTTCGCATTAGTTGTAAGCATTCATCACTCACCTGTAGAGGCACACGTGCATGTTGGAGTTATTCCACAACATCTACTACTTTTCCAGCAGTGACGGTTCGTTACCAGCGGGGCACAACCATCTAGCCTCTACAATAACGGCGAAAGGATAATCTTCAATTGCTCCACAATTTGCTTGCTGGTAACAGCTTCTGTCACCGCGCCAATGAAAGAGCCTATCATAGCAGCGCGTCCATTCAGCTGTTCGACAAATGGAAAATAGTCGCGCTCCGCGCTCTGTACAGCCACTTCCTTAGCTATGCGGTTTTCCTCCAAGCGCTTGAACGGTGTCTCGGCTGGGGCTTTAGGGGTCGGACGCTTGGCCTGTGCGACGACGATGGATTTCCTGGAGACGGCTGGAGAGTGGTGCAAAAGTCGGTACAAAGGTTGACATTGTTTAGGATGCTGAAGTGGATGGAATACTTCGAGGTACGAAGAGTTCTGGAGAAGGAGACGAGGTCGATCAAGATACTTGAACTATAGCGTGTAAGGCATGACTTTATGTAATGCGCATGAGAAAAGGGTTTGGAAATGAAACGGTGACATGTAAATGAGGGGACTTGGTGGATGTTCTGCATTTGGAATCACACATTAAGGCTGTGGATGTGATAAGCATGAACACCACAAGTTGGCCATGAGAGGGAGATTAGCAGTTGTATGTACAGCACTGGTATCGTTGTATTGGGCCGAGTAGAGAGTTGATGGGCATCGATTGTGAAACGACCGGGTGCGACCCATGGCAATTCTGCACCGAAGCCACTCTGCACATCTGCTCCGTGGCCGCCATTGAGCTCTATCTAATTACCAATTTTTCGTAAGCAATAGAAATTACAAAGTGAAGAAAACTTTCCAATTAGCTATGATCGCACCGTCCACCGGCGACGCACTCAACTGTTCGAACTGAACCTTGGTTCAGACCGAACAAGCGATCCACGGGGCCCCTGACTGATGGCCCATCAGTCAATCAGCATCTGGGAGCAGAGAACTGGGGAGCGCGACAAGTGTTCTCCCCAATCTTTCCCTTCCCTCACACCCCACGTCTTTCAATTCTAAGAATAGCTTCTTGGTTCACTTCTGTAGTTAATCGTGGTTTGAGTTTTTGTTGAGGTGGTTTTTCCTGCCTCCTTTACTTCTACTCTCTGCTACCTGCGTTTAAATACACTCGATATCTCCCTAGCTATGTTTTCTGTTTCATTGACTATGTCCAATTCCCAGCGATAAACAGCTTGCACCGCCAAAGTTTCCTAGTTAGCCAGTCAAAAAGAAAAGGTCTTCCATTAATTGGGTAGCATTTGGCTGCGCCAAACGGAGTCTTGAGAGGAAATACAGGAAAGATGATAATGGGCATAATAGAACCGAATTTGGGATCTCCATTTGAATCGCATTATTTGGAATGCGTGACAGCCCCTTCTTTTTGAAGAGCCACTAAGCATTTCGAGCAGCTCTGACCAGATCTTGGTCTGAATAGCTGTCTAGAAACCTGTCCAGCAACACTGGAATATCCTCGCGCATGATGTCCATTGGCTCCCATGTAGGCTCCTCGTGGTCAAATCCACGCCACTTGCAGCAAACTTCATAGCGTCCAATTGCTTCATTGAAGCGTAATCCTAGTATCTTAGTGACGGTTTCGTAGTGCGGGCTATTGTGGTCAATAGAATCCAATAAATCTTGAGTGACGTCCAGCGATGAATCAGCATAGAACTTGAGTCTATTGCAATGAATTGTGTGTAGTTTCTTGGATATCATATCTTCCACCTCGTAGGTGTAATCTGATAATGCCCTTGTGATTCTCTGCGGCCCTGTCCATTTGACTCGCAACTTATCTCCATGTTGAGATACAACCTTAGCTACCAATACGAAATCCCCGACATCAAAGTTGACATCTTGTACATTAGTTTTTTCGTTGTGAGCTTTGATTGAACGTTCCCTATTTCTTGTTCTGCTTGCTGCAACACTTTTGTGAAACTCCTCCAATGATTGTTGGAGTGACTGCACATTGCATATCTTCTGTGCTTTGACGAAAGATATGCTCTTGGTTTTTGTAGCACGTGGCTTGAGCATCGTTCGCAATGGATTGTCTGCAGGAAGCTGTGTCATTACTGTTATCGGCGCAAGGTTAGCCAGTCTAGTGCGAGGTGTGTGGTTAATTATGCTTTGAACAAGTGGTAGCACAGATGGCCAATCCTTTTCGCGCAAGCGAAACTCAGAGAGAAGAGCTCTCGTTGCCCTTAAGACTTGTTTGCATATAGCCTCAACTGTTCCGTTGGCTTGTGGAGTGTATGGAGTTGTGAAATGATGCTGCGCATGTAATGAACGGTTGAGTGCATTCATCAATGTATTTTTATAATGCGGACCGCGATCTGAGTTGCATGATAGGACGACACCGAATGTTGTAAACCACTTGAGCAATGTTTGACATGTTGTCAGCGCATCAGCATTCTTGCAAGGTTCAAGCCAGCTGTACATGGAAGCGTCATCCATGACTATTAGCACGTAGCTGTAACCATCTTTGCTGTCCCCCATGTATAAAAAATCAAAATGAATAAGCTCATTCAGTTTGTCTGCATGTAGTGCATGCCCCATTGGCCTTGCTACCTTCTCTCCGCCAATCGTGGATAAGCAATGCAAGAAAGAATTGCAGAACGCCTTGATGTCCGCCTCAATTGTATTACATACACAGTAAGACTTGATTGCAAATGTAGTTGTAGCGACTCCGCGATGACCTCCACGACCGCAATGACCCACAATGCATATACGCATCTGCAATTGGATGGAATTAGAAGGTATCCAGATTGTCCCAGATTCAGAACGTATCAATCCATCTTGAAGACATCCCATGGGTTCCTCCCCTTCGTCTAATGCCGCACGCTGCGCGGTGTAAATTTCCTCGTCACTGGGCCAGGTAAAATCAGGATCTAAGTCAGGCGCGACTGGTGCGCGAAATAATGCAGAAAGTTGCACGGATTTACCTTCATGCAGGGGCTTACTGCCCCAGCGCGAGAGGAGGTCTGCCCAAACATTATCATCTCCAGCAACATGAGAAATAGTGTAGCGAAAAGCAGAAAGTTTCAAAGCCCAACGCTCAACCTTATTGGCTACATGCTTGGTGATGCCTGGTTTTGTCGAGTAGGGATCGAAAATAAACGTGAGGTTCTTGTGATCTGTGAATATGTTGAATCCTCTTGGTCGCATGAGAAGGTAGTCTAGGCGTGTGACAGAAGACACAATAGCATATGCTTCTTTCTCAATTGTAGACCATCGGCTACTAGCACCTCTGAATGAGCCAGATAGAAACGCAAGAGGCTCATGATGCTGTTCAGCAAATTGTATATCCACCTCATTGGTTGGCACTTGTGTTAAAATCCCTGCCCAATGCTCTTCAGATGCATCTGTAAACAACTGGAAAGCCTTAGAATCATCTGGATGTGCTAGCATCACGGAATTTGCTAGTGCATTGCGCACAGCCCCAAACGTTTCCTGGTGTTCGTCTGTCCACAACTGTGAATGCAGTTGGAATTGGGATGCTGCTCTCCGGGTACGAGCTCCGACGGCTTCATAGACCTTTTCCAATACGCGAACAAGAGGAGCAACAAGCTGTGTGAATTGTGGAATAACACTGCGCATCCAATTGGCTGCACAGATGAACTGCTGTAAATCAGCTCCAGTCATAGGCGTTTGTAATTGAAGGAGACTTTGAAGTCTGCTGGGATCCATTGTTATGCCACCACTGGATATAATTCGTCCACACCATTTAACCTCCGAAAGGAATAAGCGACACTTAGTAGCATGAAGCTTGATTCGTTTTTTCCTGCATATTGTAAACAGTAATCGAAGCTTTAGAATGAGTAAGTGTGCAGACTTTGCGTACAATAGTAAATCATCCAGCCATTGTATGATGTCATTCTTCATCACTCCTAGAAGCTGCTGTAGCGTACTCTGAAAGAAGGCTGCAGCATTTGTTTGGCCCTGCAACACTCTGGTTGGAGTGTAAACACCATCACAAGTGATAAAGCTTTGGCATTCCTGTGAATCCTTATCAAGAGCAAGCTGAAAGTAGCCATGACATAGATCAATTATAGCATAGCATTTCGTACCAGCTAATTGGGCCGTTGCTGATTCAATGTTCGGCATCGGCCAACAGTGTGGGACAGTCTGCATGTTAACGGGACGAAGGTCGACAGTAAAACGAAATCCTTCTGGACCAGACTTGGGGACAATGAGTGGAGCGCAAGCCCATGCACTCTCATTATTAGATTTGACGATACCGAGCCGTATGAATTCATCAATCTTGTTACGCATAAATTCCTGTTGTTGCGGGGTATACCGACGTACTTTGACACGAACTGGCTTTGCATCATCTTTCAAACGGATCTTCATAGGGAGAGCTCTGATTGGCGGATCTGTTCCCAGCTTTGTTCGGAATATGTCTGCAAACTCGAACAATAGAGTGCTGAATTCTTGAACATAGTCCTGTGGTAATCCTTCCCTTACAGCATTGTCAATCATGGCTTGTATATTCGCTTGAACTTCTTCAACACTCTCTTCACCAATAATATCTTCTAGCGTTTCGAGTGCAATGCCATCGTCATATAAAGCGTCTGCGGTAATTGCAGTGTGCATACTTTCCGTACTGTTATCACCTTGCAAATCTTTGGGTCCAATAGTGTGTTCGTCTGCATCTAGGTGCAGTGGCATCTCTGTGACATTTGCCTCATTTGGATATGTCTGTCCGAGAATCATTGCCAAGTTAGTTGTATGGGGCGGAGCATGACTGTCTGTACGTCTCTGGGAACGACATTCAAAGCCGACATCCGAGAAGTCTGTGTCGTGGTATATACTACGTACGGACACAATGTGGGCGTCCAGGTTGAATCCTAGTGACTGCAGTACAGGGCGTGATATAAGAACTTCAGGCATGTTATGATCAAAGACTAGGAATTCCAAATTGCGTAGTCGAAACGGGCCCTCAGATGTCATGAGTGTTGTTGACAGTCTTGCCTTTTTGTGTGCATATATCCTTGTGGTGTCACCAGATGTGTCAATAGCCAATGATACCGGTACTGGATTGGACAATGGGAGCACAGATACAAATACTCCCTGCTCCGCGCATTTGTCAAGGTGATTCTGGCTTAATGCAGAGTGATCTGCTCCATAATCACCGTTGACGATTACACTCACAGTGTCAGCCAGTTTTGCAAAGTACCTGCCAGTTCCCTGTAATGCTTCACGAGCTTCGGAATCATGATTATATGACAAAGAGTTTAGTCTTCCGGATTTAGATCGCTCCGCATAATATTCCTTCAGAAACTTTTCCTTCTCCTTGCTGCTAGTTCTAGGACAATCCCTTATCATATGCCTTCCATTGCACTTTTCCTTATTGAGGCATAAAGGTAACTGCTTCTTGGATGCATCCTGGCTCTTATCTTCACCTGCGGCAGCTGCGATATTCTTACTACTAGCCGTGCTTACCGTATTTGAACGTTTTGGTAGCGAACAGGGAGATTCAGATAGTGTTGGGGTGTTACGATTAGTTCTAGCTGGAATGCAAGCGGCTGAGCTATGAAATGATGTATTTTTCAAGGCCTCAGAAGTATTCGCAATCTCTCCAGCTAGTATTTCACCTCTCTGTTGATCCACTGATGCGGATCGGACAGGGATGAAGGGGTTACATTGTACAGCTTGCTCAACCACATACTGGTAGAACGAAAGCCAATCAGTTTTCAATGCAGTCTTACACAGGCTCAGATCTGCCAGTATCTTACCCTGCAACTCTGCAGGCTTCAGGAGAGCGCATATGTGTGTAGTAGCCACCTGTGGGTTGATTGTTATTAGTGTATCCCAGTGCCTGCTCCTGAGAAACTTTTTGTATTCCATGAACAGGTTCTTTATACGAAGCTCTGGGTCATCCTCGTATATATTGATTTGCACGTTCGCTATGACAGCCTGTTCCAAATCATGGGGTGTGATGGAGTCGAGAGAGATGGCAGTCTTCTCTTCCAACCATTTCTTTAGAACGTCCTCATTAAGCTCTTCCACTGTATTGACGTCTTTGAATTCCTTGAACTCAACGAGAGACAGCAGCAGGTCGGGGTCGAATGAAGATTTGAGTGAGATAGCAGTAGCTACTCCACCTTGCGCATCAATGTCGCTAATGCGCTGTAGGTACCGTTGACGTGCTTTCACGAATTCGTCAATGGCTTTGCGACCAAGCTGTCGCAACTCCGGGTGTGTGATAGGGGTGAAAAGTTGTTGCCCTGTGTGGTGACAGCTGTTTGTAGGTGTCATTTTTGGGCAAAGAAAACTCAGTAAGCCACAATTGGCTTCACTAGTGATCACTGTAGTTAATCGTGGTTTGAGTTTTTGTTGAGGTGGTTTTTCCTGCCTCCTTTACTTCTACTCTCTGCTACCTGCGTTTAAATACACTCGATATCTCCCTAGCTATGTTTTCTGTTTCATTGACTATGTCCAATTCCCAGCGATAAACAGCTTGCACCGCCAAAGTTTCCTAGTTAGCCAGTCAAAAAGAAAAGGTCTTCCATTAATTGGGTAGCATTTGGCTGCGCCAAACGGAGTCTTGAGAGGAAATACAGGAAAGATGATAATGGGCATAATAGAACCGAATTTGGGATCTCCATTTGAATCGCATTATTTGGAATGCGTGACAACTTCTGTGTAACCAGGCCCGGCCCGGCCCCATTTTCAGCTACGTTTTCGACGCACCGCCCGCTCTCGAGATGAGTAAGAAGACTGTGACTGAACCAAGCCACCAATGAACAAATAACGGAAGCGGGAAAAACATCAAGCTGAGAATTGGCGCTTCAATTTCGAATTGCCGTTCGAAATGAACCGTTTGGAGTTGACGCGCGACGAGTTGCAACACTTGGATGATCTCCAAGCACAAAACTGCCGCAGTCCGGCGGTGAGCTGGAGGGCGTGGCTGCAGCCGACGCCGAGAAAATAATGGCAAAAATTAAGCGTGGATGCCATTCAAGACTATACGTGTCCATCTGCCGATGGTTTCCAAATATTTGTCTGCATTTGAAAGCGGCGCGCGTGGGGATTACAGAATTGTATATTTCTCATATATATACGTGTCGTGAGCCGGTTACAGTCGACTCTTCGACGCGCGCAACCATGACTATGCAGAATTGTACAGCAGACTTTACATGACGTGTAGAGTCGGCAGAGGCGAGCTGAGCGCTAACCAAAACAAAAGGGGAACTAGTGGTATCGTAATCTAATATACAAGTTGGTTTGAAAATCCTGTTAGTAGTTCATCCAGCAGTTATCAATCATGTACACAAGCATCCAAATCAACAGTATCTGTCGTTTGAAGTAGTTGCAACTAGATCATGGTACCACGACGAAGCAGCAGCATAGCATATACAAAGACGAATAGTCCACGCGAAAGAAGTGGACCCTATCGACAAATCACACCAATCGGGGCTCAATCGATGGGCGCGGATTGATAGATGGTTTCGGAGCAAACATGCCATATTTCCTCAATCGATTTTCAACACTAGCAAGTGTAGCATCGAGACGAGCGATTTCACGATGAACTTCCTGGACCATAGCCTTTGCCTGCACGATTTCCTGGTAGCTGTCTTTGACGTCTCGCTGCGCACCCTTGAGCTGAGCACATCTCTTCGTGAGACTGCGCCTGGCTTTACGACCCTTCTGGCCGCTGATTCTGCGGCAGATCTTCTTCGATCTTCGCAGCCTAGCCAGCAGCATCTTGAGCGTTTTACGGCAGCGCTTTGCGCGGTTGCGACGCGTTTTGGAGCACTTTTTACGCACGACGCGGATGGTGCGCACCAGACGGGATATGGACTTGCAAGAATTCAGATCCTTGCATACGGCCTGGATTTTGTTGCGCTGGTTCATGAGAAAGTTGTACGAATCGTGAGCGTTGGCTAGATCTTGTTCGGCGGCTCCGAGGACGTTCATGAGAAGATCTCGCTCGGACAGAAGTGCCTCATGCTGCGCGCGGATGGCGGCTATGTTCGGCGGCGAGGTGGAGAGCGATGGCGTGGTGAGGATGAGGCATAGAGAGACTGTAACGAGGGTCGGGAGAAAAGCCATTCTGGTGTCTGAGGTGTCGACTGAGTCGGAGGGGTGTGTGGTGAGGTGGGGTGTGTGGGGTGTGAGGTGTGTTGGGTGGTGGAAGGGTAGATGTGTGATGGGTGAAGAGCTTAAGTATTGCGCAATGTGCGCGGGTGTTTCAGGGTGTGTTGACGGTTAAAATCGGGAATGACAGTTGTGGGTACGAGTGGGTAACGGTTGAGTGTACACGGATGTAAGGAAGTTGACATGAGTTGGACGCGGGAGGAGGATTATAGAATTGGTGGTCGCGGGAATGTGAATTGAAAGGAGCGATAGCTGATTGTTGATTGGTTGTACACTGCAGCCAGCAATGGTGGATGGGAGAATTGAAACGGGGTACAAGGACGTTGTGTAAACTACGATTCAAGGATCGGCCACGTTTGGTGCACGTCCATTGGAGGTGTTGCGCGCCATGGCCCATTGGTGTGGCGCCGCATGCGTCCGCTATATGTTGGATACGACATGTCTTGCATTACGTATCCCTTTTTACAGGTGATGTGCGCTCTAGTTACGGGAGGACCATGTTGTTGACAGATATATGTTGCATTGTGGTTCGAAAGGGAGACGTTGCATCGTCTGGTGCTCAATTACAGATTGCATGTCGAATTGAATGCTACGAACGAGCCAAGTAATTGTCTGCCGCACATGCCAGAGGTTTAAACAAGATGTCAAAATGTATTCGTCGCCATACGCAGTCGCAGCATGGCGGCGAGGAAACAAACGGCTAGTAGCAAGACTACGTTGAACGGTGCGCTGTACGTCGGCAACACGTCTGTGGCAAGTACCCTCCTGTCAATGCTATTCCGAAGTGTAACTTCTGCTGCCCAATAAGGCGTGAACCACCAAAAAGAAATCAAGCTACTCCCGTGGAGGGTCGAACTCCAGACCTCCAGTGTGTAAAACTGGCGCTCTAACCAACTGAGCTACGGGGGCTTCTGATTACGATTCCGATGGGGAGTGGGTACAGTTTTTATTAAGAAAAAACTAATAATGCCCTGCCGATAGTGTAATTTCTGGGTTTGTAAGATAGATACTACATGAATAACTTGCGGGGCGGTGAACAACAATTGGCCAATCAGGTCACACGATCTTTTCATAAATTTACAAAGGGATCAAAAGCTATCAACTTCGCAACACGAATGTCTACGGCACCAATCGTCCATAATGCTCCACAGCACAGCGCAAACATCCTCCCGTCTTCCCCTAACATCCCTCGCCACAGCGTGCGACTCGCCTGTGAAATTGGCAGCCGGATAGTAGCCCGTAGTCGGGTTGAATACTTTACAAATTGAAACACGCATCCCCATCCAATCTACGCCATTTCTCTCCTCAGCGGGCAGCTGTGTTTCATTCTCCAAACATTCCGCATAACTTCGCGTGACATGTCTGATAAGAAACGGCGGTTGTTTCGAAAACGGCATTGACAATACGCCATTCTTCAACACAGCTTCCACGCCTTCTGCATTCACAACCGCATCCTGAAACGGATGAACAAAGCTTTCAATCCTTCCAACACCGCTTGCATCGCGTCTCCAATCACCAATTCGAACCACACACCGTCCATGATCGACCATACTCCTCATATCATCCTTCTCCAGATCCAAATACGTCGTGACAGCCAAGTCCCCCTGCGCAACCCTCTCCAGCTTGCCCGAAGTGCCGGTACGCTTGCGGGGCAACCAGAGCGCGCCGGCATTCTGAAAGCGCTCAAGAACGGGCTGCAGATTTCCACGCGGACCGACGAAGAGGTACTCACTGGAATCCCAGTAGGCAGCCCAAGCGGCGTTGATACTTTTGGAGCGTTTCAACATATCGTCGCGCACGAATCTGAGCCCATCTGCGTCTTCGCCCGACGCGGCAATCTGGGTGTCGACCTCGATTTGCACGATGGTGACGCGGCGCAAGCGCGCGAGTCTTTTCACAAGACGCGGCATGCGTGCATGCACGCCGTCAACGCTGACGTCGTAGAGGAAAATGTGCACGGCGCCGTGGAGAAAGTGCCACGCGATCCATTCGGGCAGATATTGCGCCTTGTTGGGTTGTATTGTTGTCGCGAGCGTCCACGTCGGGCCGGACGGCGGGGACGGCAACGCGTGCTGCTGGCGGCTGAAATGCAGGAAGAGGAAGGGCAGGAAGAGCAGCGGGATGTAGATGGCGGAGGGACGGACGGATTTGGGCGCGAGCTTTGTGTGCGTGTGCGGTGTGGGTTGGCGGTGTGTTGAAGGCATTTCGGGGGGGATTGTGGCGGGGACGGAGTTTGGGATTGGAGGTGTGAATGATAAATTTGGGATGTAGATAGGTGATTGGTTTGAGTTGGCAAGTGATTGATGATGGATTGGCGTTATTGGCCGAATTGAATCATGATTTGTTGTCTGACAGTTCAGATGAGCATGACTCTGTTGCTGGCAACCGATGCGTGGAGCTGAAGGTGCATGCTTTTCCGGATTTGGAGTTTGGGCGTTTGACCGAGTGGATGGCGGTGGTGTTGAATGTTGCTCGTCTTGGTGCCGAACCCTTACCTTGTTCGAGAGCATGGTCTGACATCTCAAATAGCAATCTGCACACGTGGATAGTTTGAGGTGACAAAGCTGCTGCATAAATATTTTTTAAATATTTTCGATTTTCATGTCTAACATTTGGGGAGACAGGCTGTCTTTTGAACGGTTCGAGGCGAGCAGCTCGACGCGGCGTGGCATACATTGCGCGAGTCGCGATATCCAGCTCATCATGGAAGGCTTGTCAAACTTTACAGAAACTTCTCTTCCACGTTCCATTTTCGATAACTCGTGCTTACAACAAAACCGCTCCCGTTATCAACTGTTATGGCAGTAAGGTCAGTCCTCTGTCGCTGGTACTGTTCCAAACAATCGCCGCCAGACATCATCACGCTGCTCTCGCAACCCTGTTCAAGTCCTCATCGGTGGTCGCGCATGAACATTATTTTCTCGTCTACACGACATGCTCGTCGGCTGTCATACAATTCAAGTACAGTTCCGTTGAACAAACTCTTCCTTGAGAGCAAGAGCATTCTCTGCAATTTATACACCGCACATAAAATATATGATACCTCATGCACGCCGAGCCACGACAAGCTTCCTTGCTGTATCTTTCATATCAACGCGTGAAAGAACATTTACATCAATGCCAGTACTGTACCATGTACCATGAATCTTCATTGGTAATCGACCAGACTGGTTTACAGACGTACCACAGACCTACAACTACTCTCCCCGCACTCGCTTTGAGATATAGTGCAAGCTGATCTGTGTAGGATTACTGATCACTAGAGACTTGCGCTGACACAGGGACATGAAATGTGACTCGACTCTACCGCCCAGCAGTTTGGTCGTCCCAGCTGTCGGCAACGCTGTGGCTCATACTCATGCACGTTCAGGCGGAAAAAAATCCCCTTCTGCCAGCCCATTCATTATTTCCTTCATTGCTTTCACCAAAAAACCGCAGCCCATCTACCGTGTGAGAGTTATGTTCCATCCCAATCACGTCAATTAGAAAAAAGTAAAAACAAATTGTCCTTATCGTCCCGAATGATATAACATACCTTACCATAACGTCACCGCAATCTGAAAACAGTAAACCCACTTCCTCTTTTCCATTACAATCAAAGTCACCAAACGTCATTTCTCGCAATGCCTTCCAATCTGAAAACCCATAAATTCTTACAACTCTACCTTTCAACCTCCCCAACACATCTTCCACCCCATCAGTGCACCATGTACGAAAAGTACTACGCCCCAAGACTTCCTCTGCTCAATCTTCGTCGATCATTCCGTTTTCCTCTGCTTTTCCTCCCGCCCCTTCTATTCCTCTTCTACGAACAGCAGGCCAGACTCTTATCGATTTCCCACAAACAGTCCATACAATATGGATCGTTTATGCCTCCATATCCGCCTCCCCTCTCCTCTGTCTACACTGAACCCACCCGAAAATCTCGCGAAGCTCTGTATTACGCCGAGCATGATTTCTCCAAGCCGCTTGCGCTAACTTCCTACATTCGTCCATCCTCCACTCGAAAAGCTGGCTTGGAACTTTATGTCTTCACAACTGGAGTAGCCATGGGTGCTTCAAGGCGAAATTTCTCGGTCTCTGGATGCATGGTCGGTAACGATGTTTATGAATCCGACAGATTTCACGATGACGTCGTCCGTTGCCAACTTCCTCGCGCCGTCGCACCAGGTGAGCTCATTTCTGTCGTGTTGAAGCTTGACCAAGTTCTAAAACAAGCGATGAACGGTTCTGTTACATTGCCAGGAGGATTTGTTGCAACACTCGATACAGGTGACGTGGTTCCACTGGACGATAAAGTGACGCTACACGGTAGTATGAAGGGGAGAGATGCAAATAATTTCAGAAGGATTCGTTCGAAGGTGACACACTCTGGTAAGACAGAAACAGTGGTACCTCTAAAGGCAAGTCAAGCTCCAAGATTCCGGCTGTGCATGATGACGCAGATCAAACCGTTCGCAGATATGATACCTGACTGGGTAGATTATCACCGAAGAATCGGCGTAGATAAGGTATTTATATTCGACAATGGGGCAGAAGAAAATTTAAAGGCAATGTATCAAGGAAGGGGTGATGTAGAAGTTGTCTACTGGCCCTGGCAAGCTTCACAAACACAAGCATTTGCATATTTGTTAATCGCAAGTCGTGCACGATGTGAATGGGTACTATTCAGTGATGTAGATGAATACGTCATGTTTGGCATTGGTGATGGTGACAAATTCAAGCACGATACGGCGCCATTTCGAAAGTTTCTCACGGTTGTAGAGCGCAAGCACTTCCCACAATACAGATTCTTGTATTTAATCATGGGGAATTCCGGGTATATGCGACGACCGAAGAAGCCGGTTGCCGAAGCCTACACGCATAGAAAGGAACCACAAACGAAGGAGAATGGGAAGTCGATTTGTTACACGGACTATGATTGGATCGGCAGTCAAATTCATACGTGTAAATCGAATCATGGTTTATCGACAATGTGGCGTGAGGAGACCCGGCAGATGTTTCCACAAAATGAGAATGATATTCCTTCGCTTGTTCACTATCAATTTCGAGGGTTCGAGGAGAATGTCTTGAAGAATCAAGCAGGACGACAGACAATGGCTACTGTACTGAAGAGCAAAGAGGAAGAGGAGGACCGCAAAAAGAAACTTCAAATTGGGCAAGAAATTCCAAAGGGATGGCTGGGAACTGATAGTGGTCGGGTACGATATTGGGACCACTTTAGAGTGATTTGGAGAAGAATCACTCGAGGACTGGAGCTTGCTGATGTGATGGTTGTACAGGAGAAGACGAATGAAAGTTGCAGATGGGAGTATGGAAGTACTTATATAAGCGAGAGTTGTTCAGAGAAGAGTGTGCGAGTGATGAGAGGCGACGAACGGTATAACCACAGCTGAGTTCAAATTGAGCTTGTATCATATATTAGAGTAGAATAATTGTCATCCCCAGTAAAAAAGGTCCAAAAATAGAAGGACAGGAGTGGTGGCCGTTATTTTAGCACAAACAGAAATTTGGATGGCCTCAAATTGGAATGTGGGAAGGTTAAAGGATGGAGCAGAACACCGAAAATAGAGTCGTCGAACAGCGCCCTTTTTCTCATGTCTGATGTCAGGATGCTAACTCTTTAACCAAAGCATTCGACCAACAGTGTCGGCACGGAACGGACGTGGCACCTCAACATACCAACAGTAGCAAGAGCAATATATATAGTGGCACATAGGATCGTAAGTAAAGAAAGGAGCATCGGTCTCTCACGTTCTAACAGGTTATAGGCCCTTTTCCATTACCCTGCCCACCGATCCCCACGCAACAAAAATGAATTCATTCTCGCTCCCAACGCTCCAACCGCAGAACGCATCTTACTGGCATCGTAATTTACAAGCCATAACACATGGCCTGAAGCTCGAACACTTCCTCGAAGCATCAACGACAGCGCCGCCAGAACCTGCAGAATTCACGGAATTCAAACGCCAACAAGAACGACTCACACACATTATACTCTCCAGTCTTCCCCAGAGTATCATCGATCAACTGACTGACGAAAACCTCCAGCTCCCGCCATACCTCCTCACGAAACGCATCCTCAACCATGTTCATGAACTCACATCCATCGACCACAGCATACTGGACTTAAACGCTCGCAGCATTACGCTACGCAACATCAACGAAATCGACGACTACATCGCGGAACACGCTCAAATGCGACTCATCATGCGAAACGCCAAATTCCCACGCATCCACGAAGAAGACACCACAATCCAATACATGATACAAGGCATCCAACACAACCCAGAACTACAAACCACCCATGAAATCATGATTCAGACTCCACCCGCGACCATAGCAGAGTTAAACATACGCATCAAACGCGCCACAAACAACATCCGAGCACGCAAGCTCACTAACACCCCCAAGAACCTATACACCCTCCACAACCATCGCCACCTGCAACAACCTCCCCAGCATTACATGAACCCCAGAGACAGGAACTACACTACTCCATGGAATCTCCGATCGAATCGCAACAATCCGTCGCGTCGCGTTGGACAAAAATGGTACTACCACAAATCCTCCTATTTCAGCGATAGAGAATTTCGTACTCAACGTGCGTCGTGGAACACCAAAGCACAAGAGATAACTGCATACCCCAATAACCATGAGAATAACATGGAACACGACCCATCATTCCCAATCCACGAGGAAAAACTTAAACACATCCGAATCTGAACGTAAGTTGATTGTATTCGACTCAGGTGCAGACCCATCACACTTCAACACCCCACAAAACGGAATGAAACCGGTACGTCACACCCAGTTCACAAAGACAGCAGCTAACAATAGTCACGAGATAACCCACTCTGGAAATGAAAAGATCAGGACACCAACATTGATGCTCAACATCAGTAACGCGGTCGTAACCCCAGAGCTCACCCACAACCTTGTCTCTGTGCACACGCTTTCCTCAAATCATGGAACCATTACCTTCACTTCCCAACAAGCCTTAATCAATCCGAGGAACACCCAAGAACAACGCAAGATAGCGACACAAAAACAAGGACTCTAAATTGTTGACAATAAACCATTCGCTCCAGAAAACACCGTAACGTCGTGTTTCAACACTCATGCATCATCAAGCCAGACTCAACCCGACACCACTCACTCCAAAACAACCAGCACACGTACACGGCAGACCCGTGCACCTCAAACCACTCCCCCAGATGCACCCTCACAAAATACACGTTCCAAACAGTCCAAGATTCCATGGGATAGACCATGGCGCACAAACGTGAAATCCCAGAAATCCCAGCCCCAAAACACAAAAAATACCAACAATGGAAATGCAAAATGCAAGAGCGACTCGTACACCACCCCGGACAGAACGTCTTCTTACAAACCAAACACTACACATCACTCCACATCCAAGAAGATAGCAGAACAACACGACACTCCGCCGCTCCCACCAATATTCACGACGCACCGCAAAGAATTCGTCACCAAAAACCACAACTCAAGGACGCACCGCCCCGGCCACCTCGCACACGGAACCCACTCACGATCCACACTGCAGAAATCCAAAATACCTTGTCTCACGACCTGCACATCAAATTGGGACATGTAAATCCACCAACAATGCGAAAAATGTGCAAACACAAAACGCTACCGCTACTTTCCCCATATAAAAACACGCCAATAGAAGAATTAACTTGCAGCGCATGCGCGCTAGCTAAAATCAAAAGCACACCACACAAGCCAACCACCCACAATCACCAAATTGGCGAACACATATCATCTGATGTATGCGGCCCCTTACCGACCACGTCAACACATGGGAACCGGTACTTTGTGACTTTTATTGACACAAAGACGAGATACATCACAGTTTACTGCATCTCGAATAAAACACCCATACCTCAGCACGTCATAGATCATATGGAGTATGTTCACACAAATCAAGGAAAGTATCCACGATTCTTTAGATCCGACAACGCCAAAGGATACACAGGCACGTCACTGCAGGGTCATCTAAAGTCTCGAGGAATCAAACACATAAGAAAAATTCCCCATACCCCACAGCAGAACAACATCGCAGAAAGAATCAACAAAACACTGATGGACGCTGTCCGAGCAAATCTAACTCACAGCAGCATGGACGACACTCATTGGGAAGACGCACTCCTCGACTCGGTATTCAAACGCAATCTCACTCTGCACTCCGTCACCAACAAAATCCCTCACACGGAATGGCATCAAATGACCCCTAACCTCCAGCGCCTGTTTGCATTTGGCCAACTCGGCCACGCCCCCATACTAGCTCTAAAATCAAAATTGGAAGACCGAGCTGCACTCGTACGATACATTGCCAGAATAACACCGGACACATTCCTCGTCAAAGACACAACCACCCAAAACTACTCACGAATCTCCGCGCTCGATTTCCACCCCTACACCATCAGATCGGATCCGACTGCAACTACAAGCATGGCCTTCCACACCAAACAACCAAAAACAAGACAACCACCGACACAGATCAAAAATAAAACAACCGCTCCCAAAACACATCGCGCAGCTCAAAAATATCCTGACGCTGATGAATGGGCACTCGCACACGACGAAGAATTATCCAAAATAGAAACGATGAAGGCTATTATATGGCTACCAAACGAGCAAATTCCATAAAACGCCCGACCCATCCCGCTCACAATGACATATCGCTATAAACGCGACCCAGACGGCGATATCACGGAACGAAAGGCACGATGTTCTGTACGCGGCGATTTGATGCTACCCGGAATACACTATGACCCAAAAAACACGTCAACCTTCGCTGCAGACAAGACAACGATACGCATTATACTTGGTCACGCCGCTGCACATCACTGAAGGTGGCCCTTCCCAACGGAACACCTTGATATCTCTTCAGCGTTCCTCCATGAACCATTCCAACTCAGGAATCCAGTCTACATCCGACTGCACCCGCTCTTTGACGGAACGTACAAACATCCTGAACATGCTGGCGAACTGAAAGGAAACCTTTACGGCACCCGTAAAGCTGGCAAGATATTCTGTGACGGAGCACGAACCTTTCTCATCAACAACGGATACAAGCAAATGAAATCAGACCCCAGCCTATCCAGCAGAAAGCACGGCCAACACCAGACAATTATAACAGTTACAATCGACGACTTCCTGGTATGTGCGTCGTCAACGAAACTGCTCGACGAACTCTCGTCTGTGTTCTCGGAAATGGACGCGGACGTCCACAACCTCTAGTACACCTAGTATTACTAGGCGGACGTCCATGTTCTCCAGTATTTTTGGATGTCCGCCTAGAACCGGACGTCCATGTGGTCTAGTACGTCTAGTATTACTAGGGCGACATTCATTGTTTCTAGTACCACGGATGTCCCCCTCGGGATGGACTTCCGCCATGTCTATGTCCACCTAGGACGGGCGCCGGTTCAGAAATTCAAAAATTTCGACCCCAGAAATTTCTGCCGCTGTGCTCGACATGGATGTCCGCATCCATCACGGCGGCCACTCTATTTTTCCTTGTCGGTCGACTCCAATTTTGTCTTTAATTTTTTCATCCTCTCGCTCACACCCCCTTCCAGTTGGTGCTCACCTCCCCCGTACTGTACCTCAAACACCCCCAATACCACTCTAGCACGCATTTTCAGCTACCTATCCCCGCTTCCACGGTGCACACCTCCATTCCATACCTACTTTTCTGCTCTACCGTACAGATTTCGTATAACTAGTCCTCATACTACCTCAGAATAGGGAAAACACCCCCTGTCTCCTCGACCATGCTCTCCCCCATCACTTTTGCAACGTATTGTTCTTCAATACCCTCTCTCCTCTACCTTCAACCCCTCTCCTTCGCCCTCTACACAAGCTTCCCCTGCAGCTTACTCTTCCAAAACCTCTCACTCCCCATCCCGTACCCGAACTGCTCCACCCCTCCCTCCCTCACCTGCTCCATGCCCCCCACGCCATCCGCATCTTCGATACCGTATACACCACCACCACCGGCCCACGCTCCCGCTCCCCCGCCGTCTCCCCAGAAACCTCCCCGCTCTGAACCACATATCAACCCCCCACTTCGCACCCATCCTCCCACTCCCCTCCCTCCCCAAATACAATAACCCCCTTCTTCTCCATCACATCCCCACTCACCACAGCCAGAACAGACGCCACCCCCTCCCCCTCTTTCTCCTCACTTTCCTAAAACCCCCTCCTCTCGGCGCCTTCAACCGCACCCTCCTACGGTCCCACCTAAACACCTCCTCCGCCCTCACTACCCCAACACCCCGCAGCGTCTCCCCAATCCCCATAATATGCTTGTCGGTGTGGAACGATAGTTCGTTAGAAGTAGCTGGTACGAGCTAGTGGACACGCTGTCCTCACGAAACGAAACGAACAGTCCACCCGCTGCTGTTTGACTGTATTGGTAGGTAGAAAGGTAGAGTAGAGGGGTTAGCGAGTAGACACGAGCGTCACGACGCAACAATCCACGCGAGGATTACGTTCGGTAAACGAGGTGGCACGTCACCGGAGGCGCTCTCAACCAAGCCCGTAGGCACTACACGCGATCAGCCTCACGTGCGGCGATGGGTAGGGAGTACGCAGCTCGACGGAGACGAAGCCTCGCTAGGCAAAACGTAAACGTAAACGTAGAAGTCAGTCGTAGACTAGAGCCGTTGCTCGTTCGATGAATTGTCCCCATTCCCTCCCGGCACGGTGCCAATACCTATTTTGCCACGATGGCATCGCTTTGCAGTGTAAACACTGCTCGTAACGTCCCCGAATGGGAAAGGACCTTGTGGGTCGCACGTAGGGACCCGTTGGTCCGTTGGCCATTGCCAATACGTTCGTTGCTCACGTGTGCCGGTTGCGCGCGCGCATGCGCCAGCAATGTTCGTGCATTGCTGTCGCCGGTCGTGTCCGCCGAAATTCGAATTCCGCGGAAATCGTAAATATTTGCAATTTCGGAATTGCCACGTATACTACACAGCCCCACCCCCACACGTGGACGTCTCGGCCACGCGAGGCCCGTCAGGACGCGCCTGAGACACGGGGCCGTGGCGCCTTTTCGGGTACAATTGCGGACGTGGCAGTTGTCCCGAAAAATCTCGCTTAAACGTGCGCGGCCCGGTTGGCTGATCGATTCGCCACGACGCCGGAGCGCGCGCGTGCGCTCCGGCTCTTTCGTAATCATCGAGGCCCGCCCGTTGGCATCGTTCGTCAATGCCTCGCTTAGGCGTTTCCCTGCAACGAATGCAGTGTCCGATTCCACCACGCGGGTGTGCTTCAATTCAGCGCAATACGTGCGTAGGCCGCGGCCCTTTCGTGAATCTGCCAGCGGGCATTACGACAACGGTCGTCTGAAGGTTATTTAAGCCGCGGCTTAACGTGATAGCGATCGTTGCTCACCCTTCCTCTCACCATCGTCATCCAGGCCGTTGCCTTTCCGTTCTTCCTTACCTTTTTCCCCCGCTGGGTACTACTACTTCCGTTCCTTTCGTTCTCTTGTTCCGTTTCGCGCGCGTGGCTGTCTTTTTCGTGCTCGCTGCACTGTTCGTCTTCGTTGCGTACGAACTAACCACGATGGTTACTACGCGTAGCACCGATACCCATACTCCGCGGCCCGCCGGCTCTGCTGGAGGTGGAGCGAGGAACCCTTCGCAGGGCGCTCCCTCCCTCGTCGGGGCCGGCGCGCCGCCAGCGACGGAAGCGTCCGTCGCGCCCGCCCCATCCGTTAGGGAGGGTCAAGCCGTTGCTTCGCAGGCCGTCGCCTCGTCGTCTCGTCCGATGGCTCCGTCTCGCCTGGTGGCTTCCGTGACGCCTACCGAGGCTGCTAGGGCCGATGCCCCACGTGACGATGACGCAACGGCGTCCGACTCGGGGAATTCGTCACCCATCATTCCGGATGTCGCGGCCCCGTCGGTGGGTGTAGCCGCGATGGCAGCGGCCGCTCGTTCGCGTCGTGCTGGGGCGGCGGCCCGCACTGGCGTGCCTCGTCGTGACGGCTCGCCTCGTTCCCCTCGCCAGGATCCTTCGCCGGAGAGTGGTGACCCCGCTGGGACAGTCGGCACCGCTTCACGTGGCGGTGTGGCGCTCAACGTAGGCGTCCTGACCCACGCGTGGGCTGCGTTGCCTCGCGTGGCTATCACGAACGACGATCTCGCCACGTTGGCAAAAGATCGTCTAGACGCCCGTGCGGTTGTCGACTATATGCGTTCCGCCGAGGATACGTGGGGGCGTGAAGCCGGGCATCGTTTCGCCGTCGGGTCGCCGGGATCGGAACGTTACCAGATCCCGGCGTCGATACGTTGCGACCGCTCGTGGTTGCGTGACGTCAACGACGCGATCTACGTAGACCGCATGGACGCGTTCCTGTGGAAGGGAACGCCCGAGGAACCGCCGTTCATCTCGGTGGCGTCCGTATTCGTGTGTCCGCGGACACTTTCCGAGAGGCAACGTGCCGAATGGAAGACTGCTCTTTCGTTGAGCGTCATCTCCAAGAGCGTGGTGTCGTACGACGACCATTTCGCGCTCCGTCACGTGAACGCGGACGATTACCGCGTGTCGCACGCGTCGGCTCCGTGGGTCGTCCCGAGCGAGCTCTACTTCCCGCCGTTGCCGGAAGTAGTAGAGGAGTTTCCGTACCCCCGTGGGTCGTCAACGTTGCTACCACGCGTGGTGCACTACTTTACCGATTCCGTGAAGGACGCGCCTGCCCCCGTGAAGGAACGTTTCCTCATGGCCGTGGATATCGAACACGCAGCGATGCTCGCATGCTCGCTGTTCGTGGAACGTCGTGTGTTCGGGCGCGCGTGCCTGCTGCCGGAGTCCACGTTGGACTTCCTGGCCGACTACGAGATGCTTCGTGCAATCCCGGTGGACGGCTCTGACACGTTCGTCTCCGTTACCAGCGCGTTGGCTGAGGCTCGCGGCGCCCTTGCGTTGGGGCCGGAATATCTGGTTATACGCCCCGATTACGCAAGCGGCGATAACCAGGAGTTCGTCTCCGTGCGTAGCGATGGGGCTTACGTGCCGCGGGTCGCTTCCCGTTCCGAACGCCGTCGTGGCAATCGTACCGGTTATTTCGGCGGCCTCGGGGGCAACGACCGACCCCGCGGGTCGCGTTCTGGCCGTCGTGGCCATCAAAACGAAGCGCCGCGTGCGCCGGATCCTCGAGAGATCGTGCCACGCGAGGCTACGGGAGGGGGCAACGTTGCCCGCGTCGGTCGTCCGGATGTGGCCACGCCGGCCGAGCGCGCGCCACGCGTCTGTGTTTTCGGAAGTGGACGCGGACGTCCAGTCTCTCTAGTACGGGTCCTAGTCGGCCCCGAGATTTACTAGAACAAATGAACGTCCGCGTCCAAAAAAAATAAAAAATTTTTGGATGCGGACGTCCACTTTCTCTAGTACATATGGCGGAATACTAGGGCCCGACATCCACTTTCTCTAGTACGTTTGGCGGAATACTAGGACCCGACATCCACTTTCTCTAGTACATATGGCGGAATACTAGGACCCGACATCCAGTATACAATATATCAGCGAAAACCGGGAGGGAAGAAATTACAGCGGATGGTAAATTCAGGGCCCATATCGGACCGTATTTTATTCTCTCATTTACGAAACTGCTCGTATACAATACGTCTCTCTAGAATAGGAAATACATATCTGGTCAGAATAGGAAATAAATACCCGGTTAGAATAGGAAATACGTATCCAACCAGAATACGGAATACGTATCCAGCCAGAATACGAAATACGTATCCAGGCAGAATACGAAATACGTATCCAGGCAGAATACGGAATATGTATCCAGCCAGAATACGAAATACGTATCCAGCCGGAATACAAAATACCTGTCAGCATATCGTCGATCACCCATCTCCCTCACTATCGCGTTCTCCCTACCATCCGAACGCCATGCACCACCATCCGCACATACTTCAAGAACCCTCACGACCTTGATTACAAAAAATCCGCTCCTTCCCAATTCCATCCCGCTTTCCTCGACACCACCCCAGCCCATTAAATCATCAAGACATCAAACACGAACATGGTCAGCAAAATCTTACACCACTTGAAACCTACTCTCACTTCTATCGTATGCCCGAAAATATACACATACCAGAAACACCTCACAGCTTCATTCCCCATCTTCCTAGATCCCTTCTTCACTCTCCTTGAGTCCTGCCGTTCCTGCTTCACCACTCCTGCATCACATACACAACAGTCAGATTCAAAAGCAACGCTTACCACGCCAGATATCCTAGAAACTCCCTTACTTACCTCTCTTCCATCCTACACACAATACAAACCATGATCCAAAAACCTTGCAATGAATAATCAAAGTCAGCAGTCCATATCTTCGCAAAACAAGTCTTGGCACTCAATGAAACTTACCTTCCGTCATCAACATTCCTGCATCATCTACACAACATCGGAATCAACCACAACAGTCAGACTCAAAACCAACCTTCCCTCGCAGCATACTTTCAAAACTTCACGTACCTCTCTTCCATCCTCCGCTCAATACACACCATGAGTCAAGAGGCTTCCAATGAAAAATATCCCATCAACGGAAATAGTCAGACTCAAAACCCACGCTTCCCTCAACGCATACCCTCGAGGGTAGAGGATGGAACGAAGGTACGTGCGCGAATCTTGATCAATATTCGCGCACGTACAAAGCAAAAGGCGCCCAAAGAATATCAGTCAGTGATGAGGGCGGAGTGGAGCCTGCGGCGTCGACCGGACAGCTTTCTGCGTCCGCTTAAGTCTTGCTGTGCATACTCGAAATCATCGCCGGCAGTGAGATTGAGTATGGCCCAAGCCATGGTCTCTGAATCCCCGAACAATGAGATCCGGATCGAGAACAACGAATATAAACATATAATCATATATATGAGAATCCATTTGCTTTCCTTACATGATCCGTGGCATATCCGCTGTAAAGCACATTCAGATTCCACGAAGTTTGGAAATAAAAAAGTTTATAATTACAAATGAATTAATTGAAAATTCATCTCCCAGGGCGGTCGTTCGTCCTTCCATGCACACGTTGCCAGCACGCAATGTGATGTAACAGTTGGAAATGATTGAACTCTCGGTTAAATTCCACCGTTGGGATGTCAGCTGGAGTGAGCACAAAACTACTACCCACAAAACTACGAACGAACACGTTACATTCCAAGTCTCGAAAGCACCACAAAATAAAATTGGTCGCATCTGGACGGCACAGTCTCCCCTGTTCAGCTCGCAATCCTCCCTTTTGCGTCAAACTCGACATGGAATGCAAGTATGAAGGGTGCTTCTACCACTGCGTAGATGCTTATGCGCTCGCGCTGCATGAGCGAACGTGTCGCTACCGTTTCTCAACCCCTCTCCCCAACATTTCAACAACGCTCGTGTCCCTGCCGTCACCCATGAGCCTGCTCGAAACGGCGACCATGATTCCCCGCAACCCAGCTCCCCAGACCCAGAATCTGGTCGTGCTTCCTCCAGCGACTCACCCTGTGACGCTCCACTGCCACCAACCTCAACCCCCTCCCGCGCAGACCTCCTCGTGCAATCCCTCGCCGCCAGTCTCACAACCCTCGAGTACAAGGCCGGCGCTGGCCGCGTGAGCGAAGTCATCATCATCCTACAAGACCCGCATTCTCACCTAGAAAAGTTCAACAGCGCCGTTCGCCACCGTAGAAGAATGTCGCCACGTTACCGCTTCCATGGTCGAAACACATTTCCGCACCGAAGGTTACAAGAGCCACATCATTCCAGACAAAACTGGTAAGTATTCGGCACAGCTGTACCTCCGCGACCCAGTCGACATGCTCCGCAGGCAGTTAGCACTGGCTAACGACCAAAATATTCTCTTCCACCCCTCCCCACAGACCGCCCCAGACGGCACCGCAATATTTTCTCATCCCCTACACACAGAATTCGCGAAAACGCTGCACCAGGTTACTAGACAGTGCGCGCAGCTCTCGGAAGATCCACAGGTCGTATGGGCAGAGGAAACTGATCCCACCGCTTCCTCCTTTGCCGGCCTCCTCCAAGTGTACTCCGACAAGAGCAGCACAAGCCTCAAGAGCTCCGCAATCGTCGCATACCCCTACACGTCACACTGCTCAACTTCTCCGCCCCCCTCCGTCGCCACTGCATCCGTACCGGCCTCACCATCGTCGGGTATCTTCCGTACATTGTTAACCCTTCGTCCACGCCTTGTTCGGTGATGAAATGCCGACAACCTCTAGTTCTGCTAGTCGCGCTCGCAAAAATTGATATTCTTCATAAAGCACTCGAAAAAGTGTTTTCGTCCTATCCACCGCGTCTCTTCCGGGTTCCCCTGCACAGACTCCACTGCACTGCCCGCCAATGCTT
>JALQPE010002610.1:0-114780 GCA_030407315.1 Asparagopsis taxiformis
GCGCCAGAAAATTGTTCTTCCGTGCCCTGCGCAACCCAGCGCCAAGGTCCGCGTATTGTGAAACCTCCCCGGCTTGTCCGTCAAGTCTGCGAAACTTGAGTGGGCGAACAATCCAGCAAGAGGCGGAGGAAGTCTTTGCCAGCGAGAGTAGTTTCGCGGGCGGCGCGACCTACGTTTCGACGTGTACCCATGTCACTAGAATCCTCCCAAGGGCTAGCGGTTTCGCGCAGATTGGCACGGTTGCGTCGTCAACGATCGGATTGCTGTGCGCCTGCGCTTATTCGTCATAATGGAATGAGTGGAAATTCGGTACAGGATGGCGGACCGCTCGGCGAGACAGTCAAATTTTGACGACGTTATCTCGTGACGTTTGCACTCTTCGTGAGGACACTGGTTGATATCGAACGGAACAGTATACGGGTACACAGCACTGGAAAGGTCTTGAAACCCGTAACCGGTGTAGGTAATAGTTGTGACGGACGTAGCGTGGAAACAAATTTAAAAAGATTGTGATTCCCTGTCTTTGAGGTTGTACTGCACGGCCGCAATGGCGGCTGTGATGCAGTCACATAGGTTGTCACAGGTGCATCACGCTTACCAGGTGAGCGACATCGGACGGCCACTGGACATGGGATGTCCAGCTCAGATGCATTGCTGGCCAGACCAGAAATTCTACAATTTCGGCAGCAAAAATAATTGCAAAAAACATCGATTTGGGCGGTCGATTGTGCCGTACGCACACCCCCATCTCAAAAACATGTTCACATGTGCATGTTTTTGAGAATAGCCCAAATTTTAATTCAATCAGGATGCAGATATTCGTCTTCTGCATTGTCAGAACACATTCGTATAACCACATTTGGAGAACCTGAGCCCAGAGCTATCGGTTTTGGCGGGAGCTAAGCCATATCTCATATAATCAGTAAACTACTTCCCGCCAGCTGAGTGGTGGAACCCTGCTATTTCTACCAACGAGACATACGGGGTGTCAACTCGGCAATCGTATATGATTTGGGTGCTATTTATTCAAGAGACGATGGGCTTCGAAAAGGAGCCCAACACGTCTTCTTGTGATCCATGGGTATAGGACTACTCTATTTTCTCAGCTTCCACCATAGCCTCCTCCACCCACCTCCGTTAATGGATCGAATATCCAACCGCACCTCAACATGCTTTTCTTCTCATCCATGGGTACTGACATCTGCGAGATGTGAGTCACATGTTCTCCAGGCTTGCACCATAGCCTCCTCCACCACCTCCGTTAATGGCAACATGTGAGATGTCAAGTACCGGACAAGTTCTCCAGGCTTCCTCCGTAGCCACCTCCTCCACCTCCGTCTGTGGGAATCACACAACAACACCACTGCGTCTTACCTCACATCCACATCTCTCCGGGATGAAACGGACGGACGACATAGGGTTGTAAGACGTTTAGAATCTTGTTAGAAAAAAGAAACGAAGAGAGAAGTTCTCTTTCATGGAATGATATCTCGTCCCTGTCGCAATATGTTCCATTTTCATTGTCTCGGGTTGCACAACCATCATGGGTGATCAAGGCCTGGATCGAACCCTCCGAGGGTCTTCGATGGATAGGACAGATAGTGGAAGGCTTTTAAGCCTGTGACCAAGCGGCTATTGATTGGTTGGAGGAAGAAATTACAGAGGAAATATAGCTGAGTACGGTGCTCGCGATAGCTGTTGGTGTAAAGTCAAATATGTTTTTCGATTATTTTTCGTACGGAAATGCTTTCGAAAGACGATGGAGAGACATCGTCATGAAGGAGAGGATTCTTTTCTGCTTGTTAGAATCGTTTAGAGGATAGCTAATGCATTACTGGCCAGCCCAGAACTTGGTAGAATTTCGGGCAGGAAAAAAATTGCAAATTTTTATCGATTAGGCGGTCGAAAGTGCCGTACGGCACACCCCCATCTCAAAACATGTTCACATGTGCATGTTTTGAGAATAGCCCAAATTTTAATTCAAATCAGGTGTCTAATTTGGCCAAACGGCCCCAGGACCGCCGCGCCGCCGAGTGGGGTTGTCACTGGCTTCTGTAGCACTAACTGTAAGGCTAAATGGCGTCCGACGAAGGGTCAATTCAGGCTCAATACGCCAGGGACAGGTCTTGGTCCTTGTTCCATCATGGTCCCGCCTCACTCTCTCACGACCAACCTGAATGGACGTCCGGTGGAATGTCCAGCTCGATTCACTGCTGGCCAGCCCAGAAATTCTAAAATTTCGGCACAAAAAAATTGTAAAAAATCATCGATTTGGGCGGGTCGATTGTGCCGTACGGCACCCCCCATCTCAAAAACATGTTCACATGTGCATTTTGTTGAGAATAGCCCAAATTTTAATTCAAATCAGGGTGTCTAATTTTTGCCACAACGGCCCCCGAACCGGAGCCGCCGCCCCGAGCGGGGTCATCACTGGCTTCTGTAAGCACTAACTGTAAGGCTAAATGGCGCCGAAAGATGGGTCGATTCCAGGCTTCAAGCCTAAGTTATGCTAGGTACGCATCTTCTTCGTGTTTCATATGGTCCCGCCTTACTCCCTCAACACAAACACTACTCACCCATCACGTTACTCATATTCCGTGCACTTTATATTAGTAGTGATCCCGCCTGCTTAGTTACTGCAATGCGTGGATGTAGGCAGCACACGATCAACCTGAAATGGGCGTCCGGTGGATGTCCAGCTCGATTGCACTGCTGGCCAGCCAGAAATTCTAAAATTTCGGGCACAAAAAATCTTGCAAAAATCAACGATTTGGGCGGGTCGATTGTGCCGTACGGCACACCCCCATCTCAAACATGTTCACATGTGCATGTTTTTGAGAATAGCCCAAATTTTAACTCAAATCAGGGTGTTCCCCGGATAAAGGGGTGCTCGCAGCCGCCCCAAAAGCCGCCTAGCTTGACAGCTGTAATTTTAACACATTACACATCAAGGACACTGCCTGCTTCACGCCACCTCGTCAGGTTTCGAGAGCCCGACTCGGGCCCGTTCCGAACGGACACTCACATCTCGATTGCCTGTCTTGCATTCCAGCGGTCACGATAGGTGTGTACCTAACAAATTTCGGTTGTATTGTATTATTATTTCCAGCGATTGGCGTTCACGACCATTCTTCAAGCAACGTGAAACCTACCATCCACATCACTCGAATACGTCAACGTCAACCATCTCTTTTACTTTCCAACTCAACAATCATGGCGGATACGCATTTCAGCAGTTTGTTTTCAACGGTTTGCGGCGATCAAGTGAGCGCGTCAGCGGAGTCGCGCGGACTCAAGCGCGGCGTCGATGTCAATTTGTTTGCGGACGTGGACGGTGCGGCTGTGCATATTGGGACGGCTTCGGTGAGCACTGCTGGTGGCGATGTTGGCCTTCCGCGCACGCTGCACAACCACAAGCTGCCGGAAACCGACGAGGCCGACTACATCGTCGTGCGCAACATTGCGACTAAGGACAAGTTCAAGGACCTCCCGTTCCCGTACATGTTTGATGGCGCCGAGGGACCGCCGGAGACGATGGGGGAGCATACGCCGCGGCGTTTTACCCTTGGGATACTCGGATGATGCGCCCCGCTGCGGAGGATGGCCCTAGCGACATTCGTACCCCTGCTGCAGCGTCAAACTTCAACGCAGCGACGAACCAGGCCAGCTCGGGACGGATGCCCAGTACCGGTCCGGCAGGCGAAATCACTGGTTCGGGGGGTACGAAGCATCCAGCACGCTCCGTCCCGGTTTCGGGAGGCACGAAGCGCCCTGCTCGCTCTGCAAGACCCTCCAGTGGAGGCACGAAGCACCCTGCTCGCTCCAACGTCACCGAAGCTACTACGCAGGACGTAACCGAAGTGGACGACGAACCGGAGGTGGCGGAAAGCATTCGTGAGCAGCAGGGGACGCAAATTACGGTGCCCAAGTTTGTGACGTCGGATTACGTCGGAGAAGGAGCGACTGTGCTGGTGAGGCAGCTAGTGGAACCGGCCGTGACCCTTCGGGATGTGAAAGAAGACCACGTGGAGGACCTGCGCAACAATATGTTGGCTGTGGGGTATGTGAGCTCTTCGCGTATCACTGTGACGGTGCTGAGGTCGCAGAACACGCATCTGCCCGCCGACACGCGTCTGTTCCAGAATGGCAAATTCCATGCCAATGCGAACGTGACCGTGATCGACGGACTGCATCGTCTCAATGCTATGCATAGCATTGCCGATGACTTCACGCGCGTCACCCGTATGCACAGAACCAAGCTGCCACAGGACGCAAACCGCTTGCGCTGGGTTACTCAGCCTCTGGATGTGTACTACCTTCGCCGCAAGGACGACAGTGATCTTCAGCCTCATGAGATCATCCACAAGAGTGCAGAGTCGAACCATACGACTGGGACGCAACTGACGGAGCGCTCCCTGGTTCGAATCTTGTCGTCCATCCAGCAGTTCATCCGTACGATTGCTGTTGCAAATAACGTGGAAAACGCTGGCGACTTGCGTGAGTCTGATGTCATCCGAACATTGTTCGAGGCGCAGTTCATGGGGATGATGAATTCAACGAACACGGCCCGGCGGTGGACGCGTTTGGCTATAGCAACGCTGAAGCATCCTGTTCTCGACGAAGTGTTGCGTGAGCTGAACAATTCCGAGCGCCGCAACGAGATTGGGATAACGCACCTGGACCACAAGATAGTGCGCGAGTTGCTGGAAGAAAACTTTGTCTTCGTCTTGCGTGGTCTTTCGGAGTACTTGAACCCTGCTCATGGTGGACGTCCGGATGGACGCTTTGACGTGAACGACTTCTATACATACGTCCGTCGCGTGACTGCAATAGCAAATTCTCTGTACGCTGCGTATGGGCGCCCAAAGAGTATTATGCGCAAGTCATTTCTGAGCACAGAGATGGCAATTGGGTCGGTTAAGCAGCCGAAGGAGTTGCAATGGCATCTCACCAATGCCATTGCAATGTATAGAGGGGACGACCGGAGCAGTGAGGTTCGAATGCGACGGAGAACCACGCGTTTACAGGATTTGGAAACGAACTTGAAAGAGTTTTTCAATCCGACATTGAAGAAGAAGACTAAGGCTCGACGCAAACGCCGCCCCTTCTGCTGCCAATGTGAGACTCACTCACAAGAAGCAGCGGAATGTCGAACATGAGCCTGCTTCGCATGGCATCCGCCGCCGTTCACAGCGACTTCGCTCGACGGGGAGCACACGCCTCGAGGAAGAAGAGCCGGTTGTGGTACAACAATCCGCCGGGGAAGAAGAGCAGGCCGTTGTTGATAAACCCACCGATCAACAACAAGCCACTGCTTCCGGTGATGAGGTTGACGAAGACTCCGCCCGTTCCCCGATTCTGCCGTTGAGATTGTCCCCCAAGATAACCAACGTGCTGGTGCGACTCCCTCCAACCAAGAATCTGTCCATACCGCTTCGGACGAGGAAGACAAACAGGGTGCAGACGTGGGCCAAGTCGAAAGCAAGGGGGTCCGCGAAGTGACAATTACATTCACTGTTCCGGAAGGAGTGGAAGTCGATGAAGACGGTTACATCGTTCGTGACTCTCCTTCTGAACACGACCTCCTGTTCGACGACCGGATGCCATCTCTTCCCGACGATTTCGAAGTCAAAGACCGAGCTGAAGGGCATCATCTGGCGCAGCGTCCCGCGGACGTCATCGCATCGGTGAGGGTTGGCTGTCTGCCCCCGATTGAGCTCAGGTTGTTATTGGAGAGTGTGGAAATCGATGAGGAGGGCAGAGAGGTGAGGTATTTGAAACAAGTGGCGATGGACCCTGTGTTTGAGGGGCTGCATATTCCGGAACAACATCGGGCTCGTCATCTTGTTTTCGAGATCGACACCATCTATCCGATGTTTTTCGCAGCGTGGAAGATGGCTGCCAAGGCGATGTGTGAGCCTACATCGACGTTTCTACCCTCGAGGCTGGACTTCGCCCAGGTTGCGCGAATGTCTACAAGCTGGAAGGATTCGTATGAGGCCGGCACTGGTATGGCGTACTTCCACAATTGCCGAACGGAAATCAACGAGCGAGGGTATACGGTGATGCACAATTTCGCGGATGTAAGCTACCTCGATGCGTCGGACAAGTTCCCATTTGACTTGGGTCTCATGGAAGAATTCCTAACCAGGAATTGTTTCGGTACTTTTGGGAACGTGGGAGGGGGAGGAGGTGCACAAGGACCCTGGGAACCGGCAGCTGTGGAGTCCCATTGTCAATACTGGGGACGATGAAACAGATGAGAAGAACCGGAATGAGGGGAGGGCTCGCTTCACGTCTACGCGCCACTGCCTGGTTGACTATGCCGAGAACGATGAGACGCATATCGACCGTTCAAGTTTGTGACGCGGCGAGCCCTGCTGGATGTGTGGTTGGGAATCCTTGTCCGGCTGATAGGGCTGGAGGAGTGCGGTTTACCGGGAGAAAAACTTGTCATGCCGGCATCTGGGGGACGGTTTTTGATAACGGGAAAGGGGTGTCCTCGGCAGGTCCCACACAATGATTTCCCTGTTCCTCCTCGCGACCGCAAAGATCAACTTCCGGGTTACTTTGTTATTGCCAACGGAGATGACCCATTCCCTATCTGGGTGTGTCCAGGGTCCCACAAGTACGTCTTTTCCAAAGCGCTGGAATTAGATATGTACGCCAAGACGATGAAGCTGAAGAAGGTAATCGTTCCGCCACGTTCAGTCTTCATCGGTCACGGCCATGTACAACATGCCGGGGCAGGGCATGTCGACAGAGTTGTGTCACACACGACAACGAGGTATCACACGTATTTCAGGAATGCGTCGTATCCGATTCCCGACAATGTTTCGTTTGGTTTCATCAGGCGGTTGGGATTCGAAGAAGAAGTAATCGCCAATGCTCCGCGCCGGTCTGCCAGGCAAAGTCAACCGGCACCTGTCAATGTTCGCCACAAGACAGTTGTTCCCATCCCGGTCAAGAAAGATCGTAGGCCGAAGACAGGGCAACTCGGAATCATGCGGATGAAGACGACAGAAGCTCCCAAGAAGAGAACCCTCACACCGGTCAAAAATTCATCTTGAGCTATTCAACTCCACAGTTGCCGATAACGCCTATTCTGCCGGGAGATCCTGAATATAGTGAGGACGAAGAGGAAGAACAATTTTCCGACGGCTAGATAGCTTAACAACTACTACTTTGGTAAACAATTATCGAGAATATAATCATCTCCTTTATCACTTCAATCTATGAACCTAGTATAATGTACTTCCGTTCCATGCTTTCAAACTAGATTGTCCATTCCCTCGTGGGTTGGAGCATGATTTCCAGGACGATTCCCTCACATCTCTAGACTCGATGGTCTATGGTAGAAATAGCAGAACAATTGGGTTTGTACGTGCTTCATCGCCTACTTGCTTCCGGTAATGGGTGGACGTGCACGATACACGATCAACCTGAAATGGACGTCCGGTGGATGTCCAGCTCAGATGCATTGCTGGCCAGCCCAGAAAACTCTACAATTCGGGCACAAAAAAATTTGCAAAAAACATCGATTTGGGCGGTCGATTGTGCCGTACGGCACACCCCCATCTCAAAAACATGTTCACATGTGCATGTTTTTGAGAATAGCCCAAATTTTAATTCAAATCAGGGTGTCTAATTTGGCCACAACGGCCCCAGGAACCGGAGCCGCCGCCCCGAGCGGGGTCATCACTGGCTTCTGTAAGCACTAACTGTAAGCCAAAATCGCGTCTTACGAAGGTTCGATTCCAGGCTTGAAGCCTAAGTTATGCTTGGGGACATCTTTTTCCCTGTTTCATCATGGTCCGCCTTACTCCCTCAACACAAACACTACTCACCTATCACGTTACTCATATTCCGTGTACTTTGTATTAGTAGTGAACCGCTGGCTTAGTTTCTGCAATGCGTGGATGTAGGCAGCACACGACCAACCTGAAATGGACGTCCGGTGGATGTCCAGCTCAGATGCATTGCTGGCCAGCCAGAAAATTCTACAATTTCGGGCACAAAAATATTGCAAAAAACATCGATTTGGGCGGTCGATTGTGCCGTACGGCACACCCCCATCTCAAAAACATGTTCACATGTGCATGTTTTTGAGAATAGCCCAAATTTTAATTCAAATCAGGGGTCTAATTTGGCCACAACGGCCCCAGGAACCGACCGCCGCCCCGAGCGGGGTCATCACTGGCTTCTGTAAGCACTAACTGTGAGGCTAAATGGCGCCGAAAGATGGGTCCGATTCCAGGCTTCAAGCCTAAGTTATGCTAGGTACGCATCTTCTTCCGTTTGTTTCATAATGGTCCCGCCTTACTCCCTCAACACAAACACTACTCACCTATCACGTTACTCATATTCCGTGTACTTTGTATTAGTAGTGAACCCGCTGGCTTAGTTTCTGCAATGCGTGGATGTAGGCAGCACACGACCAACCTGAATGGACGTCCGGTGGATGTCCAGCTCAGATGCACTGCTGGCCAGCCCAGAAATTCTAAATTTCGGGCACAAAAAACTTGCAAAAATCAACGATTTGGGCGGTCGATTGTGGCCGTACGGCACACCCCCATCTCAAAAACATGTTCACATCTGCATGTTTTTGAGAATAGCCCAAATTTTAATTCAAATCAGGGTGTCTAATTTGGCCACAACGGCCCCAGGAACCGACCGCCGGCCCCGATCGGGGGCCATCACTGGCGTCTGTAAGCACCAACTGTAAGCCGGAGCCGGCTGCCGCCCCGATCGGGGCTATCACTGGCTTCTATTAGCACCAACTGTAAGCCAAAATCGCGTCTCACGAAGGGTCGATTTCAGGCTCAACACGTCAGGGAAAGGTCTTGGTCCTTGTTTCATCATGGTCCCGCCCCACCTCTCTCGCGACCAACCTGAAATGGACGTCGGTGGATGTCCAGCTCGATTGCATTGCTGGCCAGCCCAGAAATTCTAAAATTTCCGAAAAATCAATTTGGGGGCCCAGCATCTCCTGTGCCGAAATTCCCGCACTCACTTCTGATATACGTCTAGACTTGTTTCCCACTTGTACGCATCAGGGAAGGCGTCACGGAAGGTTGACACTACGCTACTTGTGTACCGCGTCGTCTGAAATAGCGAGTAGTGTTTGTTGTATAGTTGTGGGTATGCGTCTAGTGTTTGTAAAGCTTGCCGAACGGGATAGGGATGTGGGTGGCCCTATTTTATGAATACATGAGTACCAATATTCAGGGTTGACAAAGCGGAAAGGCATAGGCTCATACATGTTTGAGATTGCATAGTAGAGAAAATATTTTCATCGAAATTTACATGGAGCTGATGGAGGTTTTAAGGATGAGGTATGAGAGGAAGAAAATTCTTCTGTGGTATGAGGATGTGTTCTTGTGGGGGATGGAATCTTGGGATGGTACAGGGGGAGGTGGAAATGTACGGAGTGCGGGTTTAGAATGGATTGTGATTCGGAGAGGAGTGCCGACAAGCATATTATGGGGATTGGGGAGACGCTGCGGGGTGTTGGGGTAGTGAGGGCGGAGGAGGTGTTTAGGTGGGACCGTAGGAGGGTGCGGTTGAAGGCGCCGAGAGGAGGGGGTTTTTTAGGAAGTGAGGAGAAAGAAGGGGAGGGGGTGGCGTCTGTTCTGGCTGTGGTGAGTGGGGATGTGATGGAGAAGAAGGGGTTTTTGTATTTGGGGAGGGAGGGGAGTGGGAGAAGGGTGCGAAGTGGGGGGTTGATATGTGTTTCAGAGCGGGGAGGTTTCTGGGGATACGGCGGGGGAGCCACCCCGCAGTGCGGAGCGTGGGCCGGTGGTGGTGGTGTATACGGTATCGAAGATGCGGATGGCGTGGGGGCATGGAGCAGCTGAGGGAGGGAGGGGTGGAGCAGGTCGGGTACGGGATGGGGAGTGAGAGGTTTTGGAAGAGTAAGCTGCAGGGGAAGTTTGTGTAGAGGGCGAAGGAGAGGGGTTGAGGGTAGAGGAGAGAGGGTACTGAAGAACAATACGTTTCAAAGGTGATGGGGGAGAGCATGGTCGAGGAGATAGGGGGTGTTTTGCCCTATTCTGAGGTAGTATGAGGACTGGTTATACGAAATCTGTACGGTAGAGCAGAAAAGTAGGTATGGAATGGAGGTGTGCACCGTGGAAGCGGGGATAGGTATCTGAAAATGCGTGCTAGAGTGGTATTGGGGGTGTTTGAGGTACAGTACGGGGGAGGTGAGCACCAACAGGAAGGGGGTGTGAGCGAGAGGATGAAAAAATTAAAGACGAAATTGGAGTCGACCGACAAGGAAAAATAGAGTGGTCGCCGTGATGGATGCGGACATCCATGTCGAGCACGGCGGCAGAAATTTCTGGGGTCGAAATTTTTGAATTTCTGAACCGGCGCCCGTCCTAGGTGGACATAGACATGGCGGAAGTCCATCCCGAGGGGGACATCCGTGGTACTAGAAACATTGAATGTCGCCCTAGTAATACTAGACGTACTAGACCGCATGGACGTCCAGTTCTAGGCGGACATCCAAAAATACTGGAGAACATGGACGTCCGCCTAGTAATACTAGGTGTACTAGAGGTTGTGGACGTCCGCGTCCATTTCCGAGAACACAGACGAACTCTGCCAGTAGAGGCATATGGGTCTATGACCTTCTCGACAGGTTGAGCATTAGCATTTTCGGCTGCTGCCTTCTCGGCTTCTGCTCGAGCAGCCTCGCGGCGCAATTCTTCTTCCCTACGCTTTCGAGCGTCCGCCAGTATCTGTTGGTTGCGGCGACCATAGTCCTCATAGGGATTCGCTGAAGCGTCACGACCAGAAGAGGTACGAGCCGCCGGGGCGGAAGGACGAGAAGTAATCGGACGCGAACTTGGCGAAGGCCTGACGTTCGGCTGCCTTGTTGGCCTGGGCGTAGCGCCTCCCTCGGCGACGACTTCTATCACCTCCTCGGTGTCGGCCGGCATGGCTCCCCTTGGGGACGGGCCGGCGGCCTTCGATGACTCACCTTCGCGTGACGGCGGATTAACCGATGACGGTTTGACACTAGCCACTGGGGTGGAAGGCTTCGGGGAAGCAGGCGATTCAGCCGGAACAGAGTCGCGCTCTTGTGCGCTTGCCCTGGTAGGGGGGACCGTCTCTTCGGAACGCGCTTGCGCACTCACAACCTTGCCAGCAGGCGACGCTGGATCAGCGGTGCCTTTGGCGGCAGTCGAACGCGTTCGCGTTTGCGATTGAGCCGCGGTGGCTGACGGCACGCGTGGCGCTGAAGTCGACGAAGACTTAGCCGGTGTAGGCGGGACCCCGGTGCGGGAAGAGGAAGCCTGGTGGCGAGTCGTGGGTCGGCGAACGCTGGAGCGTGTGGTAGGACGGTTGGGCGAACCCATATTGTCTCCTTCCTCTTCGGAGGATTCGAATTGAATCGGAGCACGAGGGGTCATCCTAAAAGCCAGTAGAGGCGATGACGGACGTTGATAAAAACCCTGAAGCGGGACGAGCAAGTGGCCTATTGGCTTAAGTCTCCGGGAGGGAGCTGCGCTATTCAACCCAGGAAGGGGGATCGCGAGGCAATGGGCCGAAACGGCGAATGCAAGCCTCGAATTGGCACCGCTCGTGCGATCACGCGGCTAATTATTTAGCAGATGTACGCAAAAACCCTTTGAGGGATAATGGAAAGGACGCGAATGCGTGGACGCAGTTGGACACCGAAGTGGTGAATACGCTGTTTTGCGTTAGGACGATGATGAACCTGAAACAGGTATTGATTCCAATAGGAAACGGTCGGCGGAACTCGGGAAGAGTCGGATGGACAACACATTTAGTGTGCACGCGCCGCGCGCGGGAAAATTTTGAATTGCACAATGCAACGGCCACAGCCAAAAATTGTAATTTTATTTGATCAAATTTTGTCGGGACGACAAATCTCTCAGGAGGGGGCCGTGTCGTACCGCCTGGCGGTCCTCGCTGATCGAGCCGTGTCGCTTCCCTATTGGGTACCCACTTACGGGATGTGCCAATCAGAAGGCACCAGCCAACTGGCGTGTTTCCTATGCTTAGGACCAGCTATGGCTGACAAATTACCCCACCCGGGCCTATCGGCCCCGGCCAAGACCCACAAGGGGCAAATTTAACTTAGGCTGATCAGCCATACATTACAATGTAAGCCTATTGGCAATGACCTCGCGGGTAGGCGAGCGCCAGTAATTGGGTTCTGATTGGTCACTAACTGGATATTTATTCCTAACCACTAACCCTAGCTTACAGTAGACTTAGTATAAAACTGCCACTGGAATAGCCAGTAGGCACGGTTCTAGAGTAACGTAAACTCAAGTGGAATTACGACCCACAGGAACAGTGTTCGCATACCTATTGTTCAACCCCTCTCCGGGAAAACCTTAGGGTTAGCCAACAGCTCGACGGATTACGTCATCTTGCTCCATTAATACGCACCTCGCGTGAGCGCTATAATCGCACAACCCCCTCCGGGTAGCGATACCTTCTCTCTTACGAGATTACCCGCCGGGTACCTATAAGGTTCATCTGCTCTACCGCTTCCTCTACCGAGGCTCGGGACACCTGTCGGGTGGTTTGCCGCTCTAGCGGATTTTCTACCTGCTACAGGACCGATGTTGCCACCTTGTGCACTTGCCCTAGTGGGAGGAACCGACTTTTCGGAGCGCGAAGGAGTCCCGACGACCTTGCCGGAAGGCGATGCTGTTTCAGCCGAAGCCTTGGCGGCAGTCGAACGAGTCCGCGTCTGCGGTGGAGCCGCGGAGGCGATCGGCGCACTTGTCGCAGGAGTCGAAGAGGACTTAACCGGCGTTGGCGTAACCCCAGTGCGGGAAGAGGATGCCTGGTGGCGAGTGGTCGGGCGGCGAACGCTTGAACGCGTGGTTGGACGGTTGGGCGAACCCATGTTTTCCCCTTCCTCCTCTGAGGACTCGAATTGAATCGGAGCACGAGGGGTCATCTTAAAGCCAGTAGAGGCGACAGAGGATGCTGCGGAAACCCTTAGCGGGATGAGTGAACCGCCTATTGGCTTAAATCTCCAAACGGGAGCTGTGGTACGCAACCCTGAATGGAATTCGCAAGGCAATTGGCCGGGGTGACGAATCCAAAGCCTCGAGTTGGCACCGCTCACGCGATCGCGCGGTAAGTTATCTTGCAGATGGATGCAAAAACCCTTTGAGGGATGACGGAAGGGACACGAATTCTCGTCCACTGTGGACACCGAGGGGGTGAGTACGCTCTTTCGCGTGGGATCGATAAAGAAACCTGCAACGGGTGTTGATTCCAATGGGAAACGGTCGGTGGACTTCCGGAAGAGTCGGATGGGCTAAAACGAAATTATCAAACACGCGCTGGGCGCGGGAAAATCTGAATGCAGAAAATGCAACAGCTATAGCCCAAAAATTGTAATTTTTCTAATTTTGTCGGGACGACAAACCTCTCAGGAGGGGACCATGTCATACCGCCTGGCGGTCCTCTCATTCAGAGTCGTGTCGCTTCCCTATTGGGTGCCCACTTGAGGGATGTGCCAATCACAAGGCACCAGCCAACTGGGCGTGTTTCCTGTAATTGGGACAAGCGCAAGGCTGTAAACACCCTATTCGGGCCTACTGGCCCCGGCCAAGACCCCACAAGGGACAAATTTCTAACTTAAGCTTGTAGCAGGTAAAAAATCCGCTAGAGCGGCAAACCACCCGACAGGTGTCCCGAGCCTCGGTAGAGGAAGTGGTAGAGCAGATGAACCTTATAGGTACCCGGCGGGTAGTCTCGTGAGAGAGAAGGGATCGCTACCCGGAGGGGGTTGTGCGATTATAGCGCTCACGCGAGATGCGTATTAATGGAGCAAGATGACGTAATCCGTCGAGCTGTTGGCTAACCCTAAGGTTTTCCCGGAGAGGGGTTGAACAATAGGTATGCGAACACTGTTCCTGTGGGTCGTAATTCCACTTGAGTTTACGTTACTCTAGAAACCGTGCCTACTGGCTATTCCAGTGGCAGTTTTATACTAAGTCTACTGTAAGCTAGGGTTAGTGGTTAGGAATAAATATCCAGTTAGTGACCAATCAGAACCCAATTACTGGCGCTCGCCTACCCGCGAGGTCATTGCCAATAGGCTTACATTGTAATGTATGGCTGATCAGCCTAAGTTAAAATTTGCCCCTTGTGGGGTCTTGGCCGGGGCCGATAGGCCCGGGTGGGGTTATTTGTCAGCCATAGCTGGTCCTAAGTATAGGAAACACGCCAGTTGGCTGGTGCCTTCTGATTGGCACATCCCGTAAGTGGGTACCCAATAGGGAAGCGACACGGCTCGATCAGCGAGGACCGCCAGGCGGTACGACACGGCCCCCTCCTGAGAGATTTGTCGTCCCGACAAAATTTGATCAAATAAAATTACAATTTTTGGCTGTGGCCGTTGCATTGTGCAATTCAAAATTTTCCCGCGCGCGGCGCGTGCACACTAAATGTGTTGTCCATCCGACTCTTCCCGAGTTCCGCCCGACCGTTTCCTATTGGAATCAATACCTGTTTCAGGTTCATCATCGTCCTAACGCAACACAGCGTATTCACCCCTTCGGTGTCCAACTGCGTCCACGCATTCGCGTCCTTTCCATTATCCCTCAAAGGGTTTTTGCGTCCATCTGCTAAATAATTAGCCGCGTGATCGCACGAGCGGTGCCAATTCGAGGCTTGCATTCGCCGTTTCGGCCCATTGCCTCGCGATCCCCCTTCCTGGGTTGAATAGCGCAGCTCCCTCCCGGAGACTTAAGCCAATAGGCCACTTGTTCGTCCCGCTTCAGGGTTTTTATCAACGTCCGTCATCGCCTCTACTGGCTTTTAGGATGACCCCTCGTGCTCCGATTCAATTCGAATCCTCTGAAGAGGAAGGAGACAATATGGGTTCGCCCAACCGTCCTACCACACGCTCCAGCGTTCGCCGTCCCACGACGCGCCACCAGGCTTCCTCCTCCCGCACCGGGGTTCCGCCTACACCGGCTAAGTCTTCGTCGACTTCAGCGCCACGCGTGCCGTCAGCCACCGCGGCTCAATCGCAAACGCGAACGCGTTCGACTGCCGCCAAAGGCACCGCTGATCCAGCGTCGCCTGCTGGCAAGGTTGTGAGTGCGCAAGCACGTTCCGAAGAGACGGTCCCCCCTACCAGGGCAAGCGCACAAGAGCGCGACTCTGTTCCGGCTGAATCGCCTGCTTCCCCGAAGCCTTCCACCCCAGTGGCAAGTGTCAAACCGTCATCGGTTAATCCGCCGTCACGCGAAGGTGAGTCATCGAAGGCCGCCGGCCCGTCCCCAAGGGGAGCCATGCCGGCCGACACCGAGGAGGTGATAGAAGTCGTCGCCGAGGGAGGCGCTACGCCCAGGCCAACAAGGCAGCCGAACGTCAGGCCTTCGCCAAGTTCGCGTCCGATTACTTCTCGTCCTTCCGCCCCGGCGGCTCGTACCTCTTCTGGTCATGACGCTTCAGCGAATCCCTATGAGGACTATGGCCGCCGCAACCAACAGATACTGGCGGACGCTCGAAAGCGTAGGGAAGAAGAATTGCGCCGCGAGGCTGCTCGAGCAGAAGCCGAGAAGGCAGCAGCCGAAAAGGCTAATGCTCAACCTGTCGAGAAGGTCATAGACCCATATGCCTCTACTGGCAGAGTTACCCGAAGTGGGTCTGGTGCGGCTGCCGCCGATGCCTCTGTAGGCGTAAGACCGTCGGGCACCGCCCTAGTTGACCCTTACGCGGTTGCGTCTGCTCCAGCACCAGCTGTTCCGTCACACGACACTCCCCCTCGGGCACCTAAGCCGACTGCCAATTGGCGCTCCATGGGAGAATTCTACCCAGCCAATGCTGATGAACTGGTGGTATTCGACTCGCAAGCCTTGCCTTTCAGGCGTGAGCTCGCCGCTCCTTGGGAACACTACCCGTTTGCGCGACTCCCTCGTAGGGACTTTACGGATCGCCCGAGAAGCGAGTTACGTCGCGATATGCTTCTCATGAGCTCCCTCCGGGGTCAAAACCATCAGGTTCAAAACGAATGTTGGTCGGCGTATGCCCGTCTCCCCTCGAGTCGCCCTATGCGTCACTTCCGTGTCCCCCATACGCTATGCAGCGACAGGACTTTCCTGCTCCATCCCGGAGATGCGCTTTACGTCGAACGTATGAATCGTCGCTTGTTCCAAGAGGGATCGTACCAAGGCTCCGTAGCGGATCTACCGATGGTTCGGTCACGCTGGTTTGCGTACCCTCCACGTCCCGATACGGGTAGCTACGAGCATCATATGCGTTTGCACGCTAGGGTTACTTCCCGAAGGATGGGGCGTCAGGTGACGGCGAATGATTATCGCGTGTTCGCGCACCGTCATGGTAGCTCTGCTGAGCCGGCCACTAGACCCATGAAGGTAGCTAGGGAAGCTTTGGACCCGCTATGGGATGATCCCACTTGGGAAGGCAAGTCATCTCCACCGATGTGTTTGCCCGTTGCCGACCCTCCGTCGCTGGTGTATTTCCACAATTCCGCTCTTCGCGACGCGCCCGAATGGCGAATGGACAGGTTCCGATCGTACCTCGAGTTGGAGAGGGATATCCTTATAGGGATCGAGTTGGCTCGTACCGCCGAGACGCGGGGCTTTGTGCCGGTGATGGCGGAGGAACTCCTCAATAGGGTGAGCAGTACTTGGTACGATATCCCGAAGGTTCCGGTGTCGGACGTGGTCCCCTATAGTCGGGAGTTACCTGGTTCGGTAGTGCGTCGGTTGCTGAAGGTGGCCCTTGGGGGTGATGATTATCCGCAGGAATTGGTCAGTACCAACATCACGGGAGTGGCACCGGAGAAGGTGGTTATCTACAGGACTGTTGACTTGCCGGTGAGGGCGTTACGTATTAACGTGTTAAACCATCGAGATGGTACAGTCGCAGAGCTGCCGCCTTATCGCAGAGATGGTGAGTTCACCGAAGATGGGTATTACGGCGTGGAGCCTGACAGGTATTCCGACGGTCACCCCGACTCTTACAAATATCAGCCTGTTGGCGAGGCATTTGTGCCGCGTCCGTGGTGGACGGCCGCCGAGGCGGGAGGCCCAGCTGGGCGTTCGCCTTACGCAGGACGGAGCTTCGCTCCTGTTGCTTCCTTACCACCCAGTGGTGCTGATGACTTGTACGAAAGTCAGGTCCCGATGACCGTCGCGCCTACCGCGCCAACCCCTCAGCCTACAGCTGCCCCTTCATCCCAAGTGGGTCCCGCCATGGAGGCGCTTCTGACATCCGACCAAGGCTCTGAGCCATCCGTGAACGGTGATGATGTAGTCACGCGTCAGCCTCCTGCTGTTGATATCCTACGTGGGGAATTGTCGAGTCGCGAATTGCTATCGATTCCGCATGTGCGGCGGTTGGCCGATGATCTCGGGGATGGTACGGTGGCTTCCATTTTTGCCTCTGCCAATGGGCGTTACATCGTAAGATCCGCGTTGGATGGACTCGCATTGTCGTGCATCACGTTAGCTGCTCGCTATAAGCAAGGACGCGAACAGCGTAACATCGCCCGAGAGCGTCGCCGCACAGCGGATAGGGAGGTTGAGGCCGCACGCCTGGAGGCAGCAGAATTGCGAACCCGGGTTGGGGAATTAGAAGGTGAGTTGGAGGACGCCAGGCGTCTACTGCAGCAAGCAGTTATTCCCGAAGAGGGTGGCGAGGAGGCCGTTCAGCCTGGTTACTCGCGTCGTCGCGCTAGGTCTCCCGATGAGGGTCTTCCCGAACGCAACGTGCGTACTCGTCTTCATTCCCCCGTGGGTGCTGCGGATGCTAGTAATCCTTTACTTGCGCGTCTTGATGCCCGGTTAGGGTCGCCTGAGTCGCCAGATGTTTCTCCGCCTCCCGCGTCCATCCCAGCAGTTGGGTTATCCGCCTCTGCGGTTGCGTCTTCGCATGGCCCTGTGCCTGCCCGTCGTCGGGGTTCTAGTGCAGTTCCGCAACGCGGTTTGCGTCGTAATCCTACCTTCGCAAGGGTTGCACCCCGCCATCCTCGTCCTTCGACGAATGTACGCGCTCCTGCCCCTACGGCACCGTCTGCCTCTCATCGGCCTCGGCCTTCTAGCCATTATCGTCGCTAAGGACTGGCAATTGCCTTTGGGAGAATAACCTCTAACGGTAGTTTGAACACGCTTTTGCGTTGCGCCATTGTTCATCAGGTAGTCCTGAGGCACCTCTGAGGTACATTAAAGATGCATCATCACGCTGACGTGCGGATTTGTTTGTTGAAACCTTTTTTGGTCAATTTTTTCATTTCCTGAAATCTTAATTTCCACAATGGCTCCGGTTGGCGGTGATAAAGTGCGCCCTTTTTGGCTTGACCCTCCGAGGTTTGGTAGCTCCACCCAGTGGGTACCTTGTTAGGTTCTTATCCCTGTGGGGTTATTCTACTTCTTCCCTCTCTTGGGTTTGCGCGTGCGCGCTCGGCGTGGTTGCCGGTCACCTTCGCGGTGTTGTCTTCGACGGAAGTACCTTGATGCCCATTCAGGGGGGACGTTCGCGCGTTGCGTCCATGTCGGCTTTCGGTAGCCATACCACTTCACCAGGAACCATTGTTCCCCGTCGTCGTCAGTGACGTAATCTAGGAGATCATCGATGGGATATTCCTCCTCTGAGGTTGCGCGTTCGGCGTCGCTACTTCCCTCTGGGGTTTCCTTCGTCCCTTCAGGGAGAGCTACTCGTTCCGAGTTCGGCTGCGTGCCCTGTGGCGCTTTCTCTTGTTCCCCATTGGGGGTGGCTTCCAAAGACCTTACGGGGTTTGCCGTGGCTATCTTCTTCGCACTTGAGCGAGTGTGTCGACCCGGTTTGGGTTTTGCCAAATGGGCGGGTGCTTGACTTGCTTGGTTCGCTATGCGAAGTTCGGCTCCCGATGGAGGGTTCGCGTCCCGTTGAGGGGAAGTCGGCGTGTGTATGCGTGCTTTGATTGAGCGTCGCCTGGTCGCGTTTGCGTTGGTCAAATGCCTTGGGGCTGAGTCTGTGGCGTCGGTGCCTGCCATACTTCGGCGAGTTGCTCGCTTGTGCGACGGGAGAGCCCGGTCTGGGTTGACGTATTGGTCTTGGTCTGCATTGGCAGAGTTGTCGTGGCGTCTTTGTTGACTTCTTCGCAATTGTGTGCGATTGCGGTTGGTAGTTACCGGCTGTGTGGGTGAACGACTTGGGTCGTGTGCGTCGTTCCCAATTGTGGGTGAGTTACCGAAAGGTGAAAGACTACAAGGTTGATCCCGAGAGGGTGTTGCGAAATTTTTGCTTACGCGCACAGCGTCGGGGGCCCCCTCCTGAAGGGTGGTTTGTCCCAAACCACTACCTTCAGGTGTTATCCTAATTGTAGGTTGTCGTGGAGACGATAGTTGATCCCTGAAGGGGTATTCCTGATTAGGAGTTGGTGAAGGTGATTTGTTTGGCGCGTATTGTTGGCCGTCGCCCGGCGGTTGGCGTGATTGTGTATTTGGCGCGAGGGCATCTGCACCTGATGGTGACGCTTGTGCGTTAGCGGCATGTAGCCGAGGTGGTAAGGTTGGTTCCTCGGTTGGTCGCGGAGCGAGTGCAACTCTATCGAGACTAACCTTTTCGGTGATACCATCGCGGTCGATGTAAACCGTTCGCCGTCCGGCACGGATAACCCTATAGGGACCTTGAGCTATTGGAGTTAGCTTGTTCCGTTCACGGACTTCTGGATTATCCAGATAAACGTAATCATCGGTAGTGATGAGTCGTTTAGACTTCCGGATTGACCGGTCGAAGTTACGCTTGTAGCGTGCTTGCGCGCTGTGAAGGCGTTTACCTGCCATATCAATGGTATCCGTAATACGGCGTAAGAAGTCTTGCTTCGTGAACGCGTCTGGCGTTGCCCTCCTTTTCACCGAATGGTGTGTCGCATATGGCGGTGGAGGTCGGCTTAGTATGAGGTCGAAGGGTGTAGTTCCCGTTGTGCGATGCACGTGCGTGTTGTACGCATAGGTTAACGCTGATGCGTAGACATCCCAGTCGTCCTGGTTATCATTGACGTAATTACGTAGCATGCTCAATAGAGTACGGTTATACCGTTCGACTTGCCCATTTGTCTGGGGATGGTATGCCGTCGTGAAGACGTTCTTCGTTCCTAACTGGAGGCAGACAGCCTGGAAGAACTTCGACGCAAATTGCGGACCGTTATCGGATAGTAATGTCCGTGGAGGACCATACTTAAACACCCAATGTGTACAAAAGGCTACTGCCACATGGTAAGCCGTAATGCTTCGCAGGGGCACCACTTGGGTGAGCTTGGTAAAGCGACACGAAATCACCAGTAGGTGCACGTTACCTTTCTTGGTACGAGGTAGAGGACCGAGGAGGTCAATTGCAACGTCATCCAATGGTGTGGTAGCTGGGAACAGCTGGAGGGTACTCGCATGTTTGCGCAACCGTAATCGGTTTCTCGCGCACGCTGAACAGCGTTCAACCGTTCCGGTTATGTCCGCAGCCATTGCAGGCCAGTAGTAAGATAGGCGCATCGTGTCGTACATGCGATTCTGACCAGGATGTCCTGCCAATATGCCGTGGTGGCACATCGTCAATAGACGTTGCCGTAAGGCTTTGGGTACCACAATCTGGGATGACCCGTCCAATTTGGACTTCCTACAAAGGACACCGTCTTCATCTTCGAAGAAGAGAGAGTCAGACTTCTGCGAGGCCAGGGCCTGTTGACAGAAGTCGTCTGTTCGTTGCTCTTCGAGCCACTCTTGGAGAGTTATCGGGCAGTAGTTTTCCGTTTGCGGATGAGTTGTTAAGACGGGGGTACCGTTGCGATTAGGCGCCTCCTCGGCGTGGTCTCTTGCTAGAGAAAGGTCGTAGAACCAAACATCAGTGTCATCATCCAAGGATGTTTCACCTTGCGGTGCGTGCGTGGCCAACAGAGTTGGTATTTCATCGTCAATAGTGACGGGCGTCTCGCCGTTAGTTTCAACACGCGAAAGGGCGTCTGGTAGTTGGTGAACCCGGCCGGGTCGGTAGACTATTTGATAGTCAAATTCCGCAAGTCGGAGGCGCCAACGGCATAGTCTCCCTGAAGGGTCGTTGATATTCATGAGCCAACGCAGCGCGTTATGGTCCGTCCGGACTACAAACTTTGTTTGCTCCAAGTATGGACGTAGGATAGTGACAGCCCATACGACGGCTAGACATTCACGCTCCGTAGGGGAGTAACCTCTTTCAGGTTTAGTCAAGGTCCGCGACCAATAGCCAATTGGCTTGAGATCGTTCTCTTCCCCTTGCTGCTGAAGCAGAGCGCATCCTATTTGGTATGCGGAAGCGTCCGTGTCTACGGTGTAGGGTTGACCCAACTTGGGTAGAGCCAGTATCGGCGGCTTGGTCATGACCTCTTTGAGAGCGTTGAACGCGCGGCGTTGGTCCTCGGTAGGAGGTTCTTTCCCGAATTTAGGGAGGCTGTCTTTGGTCAGCATTTCGTTCAAGGGGTGCGCAATTGCGGCATACCCTTTGATGAATCGTCGAAAGACGCCACAGCTTCCGAGGAAGGATCGCATTTGCGTAGGCGTTTGCGGAAAGATCGCGTCAGCGATAGCCGAAGTGGCGTTCTGTGCAACAGCTAGCTTTCCTGGCATCACGACATGTCCCAGGTAATCAACCTTCTTTTCGAAGAAATGACACTTTGTCAACTTCAGGGTGACACCTGCTTCCCGTAGGAGGGAGAGTACTTGGTCCACATGGTGGAGATGTTCGGCCTCGTCCCGAGAGAATACGATCACATCGTCTAAGTAAATCAGACAGGTCTGCCAGCGAACGCTGCTAAGAATAATGTCGATGGCACGCTGAAACGTTGCCGGAGCATTCTTTAAGCCAAAAGGCAAACGCTTGAAGCGATATGTCCCCAAGTGGGAGGTGAATGCCGTTTTGTCACGGTCGTCCTGTGCAACAGGGATCTGCCAATAGCCAGAATTACAATCCAATGTGGTGAATACTTGAGCATCTCCGAGGGAGTCAATGCAATCATCCATTCGTGGAAGGGGGTACACATCATTGACAGTGATGTCGTTAAGACCCCTATAGTCGACGCAAAAGCGTAATTTACCATCCTTCTTCGGGACAAGAACCACTGGGCTAGCCCATTCGGAGGTCGACGGTTCGATCACTCCCTTTTCCAGCATGCTGGTTATTTCCTTACGGGCAATCTCTCGACGAGCGGGTCCCATCCGGTAGGGTTGTTGCCGTCTAGGCTTGCTCCCTTCGACTATGTCGATTCGGTGTTCCGTAGCGCGGATGTCCCCTAGGGATCCATCCCACATAGACTCGTGTCGAGATAGCATGCTAAGGATGCGTTCCCTCAACGGGATTTGACCAAGGTGGTCCAGAGAGACTTCTTGCTTCCAGCTTGATGGTTGGGTGGCCTCGGCCTTTTGCTCCTGATGGAGAGTAGTCACCATAGTGGAGGCCTCTTGGGAGGAAGGGGTAGAACGGCTGAGAGCCATGGGGCGCATTGGCCGTTCGGGTGCCCGGAGGGCATAGCCTATAATGGTCCCTTTAGGGAGGTACTTGTCGGATGTACCGAAGTTAGTTAATATAGTCAGGAATTCCTGTCGCGGGATGACTTCCGCAACCCCATTCGGGATAGAGACACGATGTCGGTGAAGGATCCGATCTCTCGGAGAGAGTATACTCAAGCCGCCACCGGCGCATACAACAGTAGTTGTTACTTGACTCCGCGGAGGAACATTCACACTTTGTGACAATCGAATGCCATGAGGCTGGCGGTCTAAGTTAATCCCATTAGAGGGTCGCGAGGCATCCACGTAGCACGAAAGGGTGGGGGATGTTTTACGCGTAGGCGACATCACTAGGATAGCTATCGACCCGCCGTCGTGAATATCAATTCGTTGGGCCCGGCACCTAATTGCGTCTACGTGGGTATTCATTGCCCCAGTTCCCAAGATGAGGGGTACGGCCAACTTAGGCGCGACGAAGAATTCTTCCTCAAAGGACTTGTGGCCTAACTGTAAGGACAGTATTATCTTGCCTTTTATCCGAAGAGGATTGCCGTTAGCATCGGCCAGTTGCGGAACTTTCCCCGTAGGGACTTGGAATTGTTCCCAATTTTGGGGTAAGCTCCTTTCATGGATGACCGATGGTCCGGACCCGGTGTCCATCACCATACGCATAGGCGTGAGAATTGACGGATCGAGTCCGATGGAACCCATTACTACGTAATGGGCGGCCTTAAGCAGGCATGAGGCTTTCGGCCTTGAGGTTCGAGTCCCTGTGGGGGAACCCGAAGGGGTTGGTGTCTGGGAAAGACTTTGGTCCCTAGAGGGAGTTGCAGCCTTTTCCTGCGGAGGTGGTTGTGGTGAGATGTCCACCGAGTAGCGTAATCGCTCCACCTCCTGACGGGAGTGCGACACCTCACTCCCCGTCATTAGTTTTCCGACGACGTGTCGGAGTCGTCGGAGGTTTCCAAGGCGTCGGCAACGTCTTGAGCCGTTACGGAAGATCCGTTACGTTCTAAAACGTCTCGCCTCAGAGGGCCCAATTTGGGATGATTTTCGTCATCGGCGAACGCAACCATGCGTGTTGGAGGGTTTGACCGTTGGAGCACGGCTTTAGGGTAATCCCTTTTTCGGTTGAACCGATTGGACTGGCGCTGTTGGCGGCGCATAACCTGCTCCGGTTCTTGCTGGTAAGCGTAGTTCGCAAAGGCGAAGTAAGTTCCCACTGAGGGTGGTAGGTAAGGACAAGTGTATAACACGTGCCCTGGTTGGCGACAGCCAGAGCATCTCCAAGTAACAGCCCCTTCGGGGATCATACTCTCAGCGAGTTTAAGATGTTCTCCCGTTAGGGTAGGGGCCTGCATTGGCGCGCCCATTGGGTTCCCGGTAGGGGAAGGTAAGGTCGGCGGCGGGGTCCGCGGTATCACAGCCGGTTCTCCGGGTACGGTAGCGAGCAACGCTTTGCGTTTACGTTCCGCGATTTCCCGAGTAGGGTAAGCCTTCGGCTTTGCGGGTAGCGAAGCTCGTAGAGAGTCCCCGAGTCCTTTAGCAAGGTTACGGACAGCAAGAAAATCTTCTCCGCCACTGCGGCCTATAGTCACCTTGACGGTGTGTTTAACCTCTGGGCGTAGGCCCTTGAGGTAGTAGTTGACCAAGTCTCTTTCCGAGAAGACGTTCGCACACAGGAGTGCAGCGTCCTGCAGTCTGTCTGCGTATGCAGCTTCATCTTCATCCGGCCCTTGCCGTATACGCGTTACTGCGTCATATGCGTCCGCTAGGACATTGTCCGTCGCGTAGCGAGCCAGAAGGGCGTTAACGGCTTGAGGCCAAGTGATCTGCTGATGCAGGTGGTTGAGAAGCTTGCGCTTTCGCGCCTCAGCGGCGATAAACCGTTGAGGTTCTCCTTCCAGGAAATACTTGAGTAACTTGGTAGCTTCTCCCTCCGAGACTCCGCATGAATCACATGCATCTTGAAATTCCGCGAGGAACCGGAGGATATCGATGGGTTCCGTACCATCGAACGGCGTGAATGACGCGTTGAAATTACGGATCTTCTCCGTTAGCTTATACAAGCTTCTTGATTTACCCATTGGGGTATCAGTCGTTAGGGACTTGTTCTTGAGTCGGTAGTACCGATAGGAGACCACTAGGTCGAACGCGGGTTCGCGGGCCTTCAAAGGCACTAAGCCTTCCTCAAGAGGTCCTTCTTCATCATCCCACGAGGGATTTTCCGGTGCAGATCCGGTGGCACGAGTGTGCTGTCTCGTGCGAGAGATATTCCCTGTTTGGGATAGTGATTCGGCGAGGGCGTCGACACGGTCCGACAGGTGTCGGGTTGCTTCTGCGACTTGATCCAATCGGGGATCTTCTTCTTCCTCCCTACCGGATGTAGGGTCAGGGAAGTCAGCCGATCGGATGCGGCGAGCAGGAAACTCCTGTTGTCCTAATGGACTGGCACTAAAGCCGTGAATCGAAAGCTCCTCCAGACGAGTTTCCAAAAGGGACACGCGTTTAGCGAATTCGGCTTTGACCTGATTCCAGGTTTCCGCTAGGAACTCGGCGTCCCGATCTTGGGTGGCTTCTCGGCTGGCGGCCATCAGCTTTGGCTCGACCAGTTCCATGACGGTTTCGACCGTAGCGTCTACGATTTCCGCCCTGCGGTCTTGAACAGTCTTCTCGACGACGGTGCTGAATTCAGCCTTGAACTCTTCCAACCGTTCGTTGAAGATTCGGTCGGCTCGGTCTTGCAGGGTGTTAATCACCACGCCTTCTTCGGCGATCAGATCCGAATCGGATAAGTCGCTGGCAGGCGCTATGTCCTCACTAGAGGGTCCCGCTGTAGGGTTACGAGGCATCGTGAAGATGATTGTGAAGGAAAATTTCTCTCAAAGAGACTTACCCGAGGGTACAAGGTTCTAGGTCGAGAGACCAATGTAGCAGGTAGAAAATCCGCTAGAGCGGCAAACCACCCGACAGGTGTCCCGAGCCTCGGTAGAGGAAGTGGTAGAGCAGATGAACCTTATAGGTACCCGGCGGGTAGTCTCGTGAGAGAGAAGGGATCGCTACCCGGAGGGGGTTGTGCGATTATAGCGCTCACGCGAGATGCGTATTAATGGAGCAAGATGACGTAATCCGTCGAGCTGTTGGCTAACCCTAAGGTTTTCCCGGAGAGGGGTTGAACAATAGGTATGCGAACACTGTTCCTGTGGGTCGTAATTCCACTTGAGTTTACGTTACTCTAGAAACCGTGCCTACTGGCTATTCCAGTGGCAGTTTTATACTAAGTCTACTGTAAGCTAGGGTTAGTGGTTAGGAATAAATATCCAGTTAGTGACCAATCAGAACTCAATTACTGGCGCTCGCCTACCCGCGAGGTCATTGCCAATAGGCTTACATTGTAATGTATGGCTGATCAGCCTAAGTTAAAATTTGCCCCTTGTGGGGTCTTGGCCGGGGCCGATAGGCCCGGGTGGGGTTATTTGTCAGCCATAGCTGGTCCTAAGCATAGGAAACACGCCAGTTGGCTGGTGCCTTCTGATTGGCACATCCCGTAAGTGGGTACCCAATAGGGAAGCGACACGGCTCGATCAGCGAGGACCGCCAGGCGGTACGACAAAGCTAACCAGCTGAACATTACAATGTAAGCCTAACTGGCAATAACCTCGCGGGTAGGCGAGTGCCGTTAACTGGGCTCTGGTTGGTCAATAACTGGATATTTATTCCTAACCACTAACCCTAGCTGACAGTAGACTTAGTATAAATATGCCACTGGAATAGCCAGTAGGCACGGTTTCTAGAGTAACGGAAACTCAAGTGGAATTACGACCCACTGGGTCGTACAGTGGCACTGGAACAGTGTTCGCATACCTATTGTTCAACCCCTCTCCGGGAAAACCTTAGGGTTAGCCAACAGCTCGACGGATTACGTCACTCGCTCTATCCATACGCCTCTCGCGTGAGCACCCCTTTGTCGCACAACCCCCTCCGGGTAACGACACCTTCTCTCTTACGAGACTACCCGCTGGGTACCTATAAGGTTCATCTGCTCTACCACTTCCTCTACCGAGGTTCGGGACACCTGTCGGGTGGTTTGCCGCTCTAGCGGATTTTCTACCTGCTACAGTAACGTACACGTGCACAATTGTAACGGGAGAATCCTCCCGCTCGCACACGTGTGTGACTAGTCGCGCCTATATCGCTACACGTGGAACGCTCGCCGAAGGGTCCCGCACAAGCAATGTGGCCCGGTGCCAATGCAAGGCGGCACGCGCCCATTCGCCCTTGGGCGACAATTCCTTTGCCACGTCACCGCGGCTAGTGATTGCCAACGCGGCTCTTGGCGGCTGATTCCTTACCGAACACCCACTCACGCTCTCGAGCGTACCGCTTAAACGACCCCTCCTGGCGCCCATTCCAGACGCCTGGAATTATCCTCCCGCGACCGCTCGCAGCGCAATACGGGACGAGTCCCACACTTCTGATACGCCGAAGACAAAGTAATATCGCAGACTTTACACTTGTACACGCGCTTGTCAGATGGGGGCTTTGTACTCTTGTTAACTCGTGACTGAGCGACCCGATGAGTGTTGACAGAGGCTGCGTGGGGAATCAGCTGTAAAGTGCGACCTGCAGCACTTTCGCCGACCTTTGGGAGGTCAGAAGAGGATGAGGGGCGGTTCGCACGCGCGGTCTGGGTGATTTGATCGGTATCCGCGAGGAGTTCCCAATCTGTATTAAGGACAGGAGTGCTAGGCCTTGTGAGGGCCTGGTGTCATTCTTTACAGACTAGCTACTGTAATTCTTCGCTGCGAAAAAATATTTGGTCAAATAATTAGCTAAAAATTAGATTTGCTTTATTATATCTACCACCGCCGCCGCCGCACAAATTAGCTTTACACCTGGAGGAGGAATTTTCCTCGCCAGTTGATAGGTATATAACCAGCGATACCAAACCGGTTCCTGGAAATTCCGTCCCATCATCGAACAATCAACCCACCCCTTTAGCGTCAATAAAGCACTTCCCTTGGTAATCCCCCGCCCTGCGCGTGTCCCAGTCGCGATTCACAGCCACACTCCTCGAGCCCCGCGATCGGTAATTAATCCCCGCCGCCCCTCGGGCAACTGCACCCGCCTCTTGAGAAGGCAACCCTATCCTTACACGTGTCAACATTTTCTGGAAATCAAAACATTCAGGAAATTTGTACTGGAAACTATCATTTCGGACTGAGTTTTTCTGACACCTGGGCACAGTCGGACGGGGCACTTTCTGGTCCGTTGGTGGCTTGGTAGGCCCTTTGGACCCGTCTTTCTTGCTCCTGTATGACCTGCGGGTCGTTCGACGCACGCTTAGTTCTCGCCACTGTAATTCACGTTAGCTTCCAGTTTTCACCTTCTTTTCGGGGTTATTTTCATTTTTACTTACTTTTCCTTTTTTGGGTTTTACCTTTTCTGCTTTTTTTGTTTTGGGGTTCTTCCCCTTTTTCTTTTTAGATCCCTTGTTTTGTTAGTTTCGATAATTATTACCGAAGTAATCAGACAGGAGTCCGCCAAATGTTCCGTACAGTTTTAAACAAAAACGTTGTAGTAAAACTGTCACGCAATATTTGGAATTCAAATTTCAAGATGCGGGTTTCCTTGTTAAGTCTAGACTGTCAGAAAAACTCAATCTGAAATAATAGTTTCCAGTAAAAATTTCCTGAATGTTTTGATTTCCAGAAAATGTTGACACGTGTAAGGATAGGGTTGCCTTCTCAAGAGGCGAGTGCAGTTGCCCGAGGGGCGGCGGGGATTAATTACCGATCGCGGGGCTCGAGGAGTGTGGCTGTGAATCGCGACCGGGGCACGCGCAGGGCGGGGGATTACCAAGGGAAGTGCTTTATTGACGCTAAAGGGGTGGGTTGATTGTTCGATGATGGGACGGAATTTCCAGGAACCGGTTTGGTATCGCTGGTTATATACCTATCAACTGGCGAGGAAAATTCCTCCTCCAGGTGTAAAGCTAATTTGTGCGGCGGCGGCGGTGGTAGATATAATAAAGCAAATCTAATTTTTAGCTAATTATTTGATCAAATATTTTGTCGTAGCGAAGAATTACAGTAGCTATTCTGTAAAGAATGACAGTCAAACAAGCGGGTAGATTTAGGTCGGGAAGTACAAGAGCTTGGCGGATACCCTAGCTGGCTAACGGTAGCGGAAGGATACCCTCACTGGCCTCCATCAAAAAATGTACAAGTGGAGCGAGCACAGAGATTATGTGTTTAACAAATCAAGAACGGGAGTCCCTTATATCTATGCGGACGAGCCAATCACAGCCCTCTATTCACAACATGCGCGAGCATGCTCGAGCATATTCTGCTCGTGAGAAAGGCCCTCAGGGCTGAGAAAGGCCCTCAAAATGACGGAATGGAGTTTCTTACATCCATGCTTTTCCGATAATTTTTATCGGCGGGACATCTCTGCTGTTACGCTTGAACCAACGCCGACAAGATGATTTTATGGTCGCTGGTCCCCTCGCCTTGAAAACCGCTCTGAGAGACGTCGCTCTCTAGGCACAAAAAGGCAGAAGGCGAATCGGGCGAACGCGCAATTTTCTAAGGCGAGATGGAGTATCGAATCGTGTGTCAAGTTTCGTTGCCAAATCGCCCCAATTGTGTATTTTATCCGGTTATACTCATACGAGATTCTTTGTTTTGATCACAATCGTTGAAATCATCACAAAATTGCACGGCACAACCCAACGCCACGATCACCCAGCCCACCGAACCAGCTGGTCCTGCAATGCATTACACCTCTTTCCCCTTATCGAAGTTGAGCCAAAGGCAATAAATATCGGCCGCATCATCTCTATCACTCCCCTTCGCCCTTGTTACATGTGTTAGTCGCAATGACAAGCTTACCCAAAGTATTGCTGGCAACCGAGCTGCCGGAAGTGCCAGAGCCAGTAGATGCAGACACTGGCTTTGTCCACGAGTTTGTAGAGGAAACCAATCAGCACGACAGTATACGCTTTGTTGTTGGTGACAAAGTATCTCTTCCAATTTCATGTGACGGCTTCCAGATCGATCCAACAGTTATTCAGGCCGAAAAAGGTGAAGAGAAGTACGCGCCGATCTTCGAATGTACTGTCACTCTTCGACCAATTTCCGATGACCTTGATCCACTGCCGGAAACCATTCATGTCAAAGGGTTGGCATCTCTCTCCCAACTTCGAAGTTATGATCATACCCCTCTTCCGATATCTCTTCGTTCGGATGGCCCCTATGCACAATACGTTTCTGTCAATAAGACGACGAATGAAATTTCTTTACGTATCAGTGTCTTATCCGAAAGTTCTGATGACGATTCGCCAGATTGCATTTACCTCTTCGACGAGGCATGGATGATGATAGGATTAGAGTCCCCACTTTTCCAAGGCGTTTGGAACAAACATCAAAACAGTGAGGTACAGGAAGGTGTCTTATACCACGATGACGCTGTTCCTCCAATCTGGCAGAGACATTGAACGCACAAATTGACCAGCTGGCTGAACAAGAAGCTGTGGATTGGCATCCGGGTTCAAATGACTGCGTGCGAGATCTGGTGCACCCCTCATTGTATCCATATGTACGTGGCGAATCTAAACTTGGAGATATAAGCCCTGAGCTCAAAAGCAAGTTACCTTCTCCCAATTCTGAGCAAGACGAATTTGAGCCTGACTTTGATAGATTCGGTCGTCCATTTGAGATATCCACTTACCAGTGGCTTCCATCTGTGTTCCAAATTGCTGACGATGGCCGGACGACGATTCGCAGTTACATCAATAATCTTGATGAAGGAAAGTATGCTCAACTGTATCAGAATCTTTGTCGCCTCTTCGAAATATTCCTACCAAGATTTGAGCGCGTTTATGCTTATTTGAAAGAATTGAAGTTTGTAGAAGGAGGTGAGGATATGGTTCTGTGTGATGTGGAAACAAGCTTCCAACCCGATATTTCTTCATCGCTTCTGCGTGGCAGGGAGTTGAATGTCATCACTAAAATTGTAGACTATGAGTTACAAACATCCACGGACAAAGTGGATGGCGTGTTCCACGTGGAAGGTATGAGTTCAGATCACATCATAATGACAGGATTGTACATCGCACACCGAGATTCCACTTTTCATGGGGGAGAGATTCTGTTCCAACGTGCCTTCCTAGACTATGAGGGCTCATACATTTTCGAGGAAGTCGTTCAATCGAGGCATTGGAAATCAGAAAAGATAGTCGAAGATGGGTTGAGACCACTTGGAAGGTTGGAGACTCCACAAGGGCGCATTGTCGTCTTTCCAAACTCTCATGTGCACAAACTCACCGAAATGACACGTGACGAATTGAAGATGCAAGGTTGCTCGAAGCGCAGAATTGTTGTCTTTTGGGTTGTTGATCCTGACCGCACCGTGTTGACAACTCGGGAGGTACCAAAACAGCAAGGAGTGTCGATGAGTCATGAGCGCGCTTTGCACCATAGGATCTTGCTCATGGAAGAACGAAAGAAACATAAGGGAAAATTCAACGCCGATCGGAAAATCAGTCTATGCGAACATTAACATCCTCTGTGTCAGTGATCTGATCAGTTTGAGTATATGGCGACGGAACTTGGCGTCAGCAAAAAGTCGGTAAACGTCACTTTGCGTTGTTCTTGGTGACTAGGCGTTGACGTTTTCTAGTGCCAGCGGAGAATCACTGACTAATGTTGTGCTTGATGCAATGACCAGCATTTCTATTCATCGCTTGCACTCGGGTAGATTTACAAGAACAGCAGTATAATGTAAGTTGGGTTGGATAGCAGTTTTGCTGACCACATGACTCACCGAGGCTTCTGAATGGTATAACGAATAAAGCAGTACAATATGAAAGGTCCGTGCTGGACTTGGTTGAGGAGAATTCCTATGGTCGTATGGTTGGAGATAGTTGTGATATGGCGGATAAAGTGCACTTTCTATGTATTCCGTCTGAAGGTTTTCACAAACTGTGAGTACAATAGCATTCGAACTGGATAGTTACTGAGCCTGACAGAGACCATGAAGGCCAATTTGTGCGTATTATGTGTACAGTATGAGGCATATTAAGTAATGGGTATGCTTGTTACACGCTAATCCTGCAGATGCACGGCAGAATTCCGCGAGTAAAAACGATTTACAAGCATCACACAAATGAGCCGCCGCAAATACACCTGCATGATAGACTTGAGTCAGTGCGAGATGGGACGGGACAGCACAGGACAACTCATGAATACACCAATCCCAGTATGGCGAGCAACCCGGACAAAAGCATGACGGCACCAAAAATTGATTGTATGAAATTTAGGCAGCGCCTGGAAGAGCGTAATTTTTGGGCATTGCGCGAGAGATTAAACTATTGATGCATCTTTGAGCATTGCGACCATCGCAAGACGGTGGGTTATTGTTGGATGCCTCGCATTAATCTAGAAGAACGCGAGACACCTACTGACTGGGAGCTGCGCTGCGGCATGTATGCAAAAACGGGTCGACGTATGACGCCTCCCGGTCTGCTCCTGTGGTGGAATGATGTGTAGGGATGGGAAGGACTCAGAAACAGCAAGAGAATTACACCCTGGACAAAGCGCCGACGGTCCTGCATGGGACGCAATTTATAGAGTGACCGGTAATGTTGCCAGAAGCACTGGTAAATGAAGAAAATAAATTCCGTACAGACAGACTGTATGAAAGCTGAAATAGGATTCCATGAGAATAACTCTCAATAGAGGTATGTACATTGCCGCGCTAAGCATTTGAGTCTCGAAATTCCTACACAATCGTATGGGACAATTTAGTCGGAGAAAATCAAGGCTTTGTCGAGAATATCTCTGAGTTCAAGCTTGAAACGGATGTCGCTTCGGAAGAAATTGTTCTGAACGAGTATAGTACAGAAATCCTATTAAAAAACGACAACATTGCGTGGAGATATTATTCACCTTTGAAGCGATGAAAGTTTTCTCATTGGTGAGGACGAGTAATGCCTTTTTGAACTACGTTTCGTCTACAAACATTTGAAGACAGATGTTAGTCCCTGTTGTAATGTCTTGCAGTGAATGAATGATAAGCATAGTGTTGCGAGCTTTCCCATACGATTAGATATCTAGTGTGCCAGTAGACTTGACGCTCAGAATTCACGTGATATGTCCATGAGGTAGTTGGAGAGGCATGTATGGATCTGTATACGCAAGGGCGGCGCCGAAAATGATGATGATTGGTGTTGTGGACGCCTCCCGTCTATGTGCACGGCGCAAATGTTTGCAACACATGATGGGCAGTTATGTTCATTTGTGCGTACTATGGGTATGAGTGTAGAGTATAACTCCCAAACAACGCATACTATGTATGTGGCATTGTAAAATTGCGTTGAGGTCCTCGACATTCAGATGTTTTTTCATGCAATGGTTCACGCACAGCATATTCCACGACCAACAAATTTGTTTTGATAACATGTTATGTCAAAGTAAATACACAAACCAAAACGTGTATGTAATGGAAATTGACGTTGAGAGTAACATGCTTGTACCCATGGCAAAGGCATATCTGCAACCAGCGGTGGCTCCTGTAAATATGCCGAGCAATGCACAGCGCCATCATACTCGCAACGGAATGCAGCAAAGACATGATGGCAGAAGGAAGGCTTCATTCAGTTTGTCTCAAATTGGCCTTATCAGCCACAATCAATGTGGAAGATCTGTTCAAGGTGGAAGACGTCCGTCTGGGACACCGTTGAAAATCATCATTTCCATCTCACCCTCGTCGTTACAGTTATTCAGCCGATGCATTCGTTAGTATACTCGTGGCGCCGCTGTCAACTCCCAAATTGCACCAAAGCAGCAGTACGTCACAACAATCACTGCAAAAGTTGAAATTTAAAATATGTATGGCGCAAGTAAGGTGAGCCAATCCAATCCTGGCGTACCAACAAAGGTACAACCTTGCTGGCATCTTACCTTGCAAACCTACCTATCTTCTCTTCCAACGCTACGCTACGCACCCCTGCCCGGCCAACACTCCGTACCGGCTTTCTGTAACCAAACACCTTTTCATAACGACATTGTGTAATTGTCCTCAGGCCCATCCACATCCCACCATGACTCCAGCGCTTAATATCTCGCTGTGGTTATACTCGTCCCTCCACCATCTCAAGACAAATTATGGAGGAGGAGCCTTATATTGCCTTTTTCCCATTTCGTAAACTCGACATAGTACCGCCTTGTCTTCAAGAAAATAGGTATCGACTGGTGTTGTCCAATTTTCATCACTTTCCAAGCCAATACGTATGGTATCTTCAACATTTGAGATGATTGGGTCAGTTTATTTAGCTGGCAAAGTTTAAACTTCTTCACAAGCATAATAATATCCTCAGCGTACATCCATGCACTCTTATCTTTAGCTCTCCTGCTAAACCAATTTATCACATTGTGCATTCACATACTTCCATCGTTCCATCCTCCTAGTCAATATCCGCATAAATGTCTCAACGAAAAGACCTCAGCAAATTTACAAACTTCCAATAGCTTCCATTCCTTTAAACACATCACACAAAATGATAAAGAATGACCATATGGTATCGCTGTATGTACGACTGAACCGCAGGGATCAAAAGTTTTTCTTGTATATCCTTACGCACCGTCAATATAAAAAGGGTGCTTGGCCGCGCAGTACCAGAAAGAAGAGAGAACAAACCAACCACCTGAGCGACCCAGCTTCAACCAGACCCACTCAGATATCGCCCGCATTCATTTCTTCACCACAATGAATACAGTGTATATTACCTTTGCTTTTTTGCTTTCTACCTGTGTACTTGCCCAACGCCCACCGCTAGTGAACCCAATTTCGACACCGATTCGGGATGGAAACCTCAGGGTGACTACTCGTCTATTCGCAAAAATTCCCAACTTCAATGGAGGACCTGCTCGCATCAATCATCTCACTTTCCAGGGAGATGATCTCTACGTATCTACTGAAACCTCTGGTGGTCTAGTCTACAAGATTACTCCTACCGGTTCAGTCTCTCTCTTTGCAAACGTTGCTGATTTAGTGAGAGTGGGAACAGGTCGCCAAATGGATTTCACGAACAGAGCACATGGAGGCCTTCGAAGTATTGCGTTCCATCCCGGGTTCAACCGAAATGGACTGTTCTACGCAAGTTTCATGGAGCGCCGACCGCCAAGGAACGGGCCCAACAATCTCCGCTATCTGTCTGATGCCTCACCACGACCGATTCCCGCAGACAGTGTCGTCGCTGAGTTTAGGTTTAACCGCAGAACGAACAGGGTTGCTCGTCGCAGCTACCGTCAAGTTCTGAGAGTGGGAATGCCAGTGTATGACCATCCCATCAAGGATATCGCTTTCCGCGGAAACCTACTCTACATTACGCATGGTGATGGTTCTGTGCAATCTGCTACCACCGGTGGTGGCCAGAGGAACGATGGTCTCGGAAAGGTTTTGAGAATCAACCCACGCAAGAGAGGCAATCTTCCATACACGGTTCCGCGCAGCAATCCGTTTGTTAACAACCCGATGTATCTGGATGAGATTTGGGCACTTGGATTCCGTAACCCGCATAATTTGTGCTTCAGTAACAGAGGGGAGCTATTCGTAACCGAGGTTGGACGTGACAACGTTGAAGAAATCAACATTGTTCGCCCTGGAGGAAACTATGGCTGGAGTGAACGCGAGGGAACATTTGTGCTGCTACCCGAACCTGGAGTTCTGACGGGAGTTGCTCCTCTACCCGCCGATGATGCTCGATTTGGATTTATCTACCCCAACGTTCAGGTGGGACATCGTGCACCCGAGGGACGTTTCTTCGTCGGGCAGGCATTGGTCGGATCGTGCCCAGTAGAAAACGGTTCGCCCAATAACGGCGTTTTCTTCTATTCCAACTTTCCTACTAACGGAGAGTTGTACTACTCAAGATTGAACGACATGCGACGGGCGAGAGTAACAGGGCCGCCGAATCAATTGACTCAGGCGCCTGTTTTCCAGGCGAAGATCCTGTTCGATCATGACAATCTGCCGTTGACGCCTCCGCGCGAATACAACCGACTGGGAGACCTCTTGCGGGCGGAGAACGGCCTCGGAAGAGACGGCCGAGTGGATATTCGTATGGGTCGTGGACGTCGTGGTGAACTTTATTGGACGAGTAAGAGAACGGGTGAGGTTTACCTGTTCACGTCTACTCTTCCGGCATGAGAATTTTGTAATCGCCCATGGCGATGTCGTTTTTGACTTGGAAACGTTTAACATCTAATTGACCTGTTGTCCTACGTTGTCGCGCACTGTGGTGTGCTTTGTGTAGTAGAGAATAATATACTTGTCAATGAAGTGTTTTGGAAGCCCCAATTCACTTTTTTGCGTAATGATTAAAGTGGTGTCGTTGTTGAAAGCTGTGCGCGATTGTGTCGGGAGATATTTTACGGTATGTGGCCCACATGGCAGTGATCGAGATGCGAAATGTGTAGGGTAGAGTAGTAAATGCATATGAGCGGAGCTCAACAAGGTGAGCAGTATTGGGTTTTCTCTATGAAGAAAGAATACAGGAGATATACTCGTACATGGAAATGGCTTTTCAACTCGAGGTTTGATGAGGCATCGGGACGTGCGCGAGATTGTGCAGATAAGTGGTGAAATGAAATGCGGGGGCTGGAGGATATGAAAAGCGAAAACGCGCAAAAACGGACAGTTGGTACAGCAAGGAGCAGTGTGATAGGAAATAGGGGAGGGGGGGCGGAAGGTTGGGAAGCTGGCATGATTGCAACAAGGATGGTACTCGACCAGGGGTACGGACAGTACGGGATGAGAAATAGCTTGTCAACATATGACGAATGCAAACACGCAGCTACATAGTTTGCAATGATGGCTGTAAAGAAATGTACGGACTGTGTGGTTGGTCGAGATGAGCGGGGGAAGCATATAGTCATTTATACAACTGGCATCAAAACATGCCATCATTGTCATTGGTTACACGTACAATACACGCCACACCATCGCGCGTCGTAAGGCTCGCGCACACACAGTTTCGCAACGCGCTGCAGAGAACGGCATGCTGATGTAACCGCGCTGCTCTTCTGCTGCATGCGCGCATCCGGCCTTACTACATGAGCCGGACAAGACCACGAGACATACAACAGCGCGGCGTCGAGCGGCATCCATCGACGTCCTTACTAGCGCTGACGCAATCGTTGGCGCATGCGCCGATGACGCAAGCTGTCGGGGCACGGTTCGCACGTGGCTTTGCACCCAGCCACCAGAGATGGATGTACCGTCGATACGGTCCCGACCGCTTCGCGTCGCGTCGCGTCGGGCCATTCTCGACCTGTCCATCCCAATGATCGGAAATGCCGCAGACGTGATGGTTGCCACTTTGCAACGCAGCGCACACGTGTCGGATCGAATCGGCGTCGATGTTGACGTCATATCCTTGGCGTGTATCTAACTGCGTACAGTACTATCGCACAATCATCCGTGTTAGCGCCGTTGATAACTAACCTCGTGCCAAGTGCAGTGCTGTACACGTTTGCACCGATCCAGCGAGGCGCCCAACCCAACAGACGTTGTGCAACGTCTGTGTACGATTGCATCCGCGCCAATCACATCGTTGACGTCGAGTCGTTTGGTTCGATGCTCGCGATTTCGGCGCATGGCAAACGAAAATTTCTCAATCGCTGCTTACATATCTTCACGCTATGTGCATGTCGTCGTCGTCGCGCGACATGAATTCAAGGCAGATGCCCTTTTGGAAACGCTGCCTTTCGTTTCTTGGCCCGTGCCATTCCGCGTCGTCTGCTGCCGTATGGCGTCGCGACGCGACGCGACATTTCGGGAATACAGTGCGATGCAGCTCGACGTGCGAGCGGGAACACATGCCGTTTTCAAATGGAAGAGCAACGGTTGGATTTCGACCGCGATGGTATTTTCGTCCAATCGTTGACAAACGGTCCGGTCGAATCGTTTACCCGTTGTTCAATCCGCCTTGTGTTTGCTCCATATGTGCGAAGAGATGATTGTCTTGTATATGTCTATTATCGACCCAATTACAGCGTAATACGCCCGTTACCGACCGCTATCTCTCCGCCGCGTCGCGCGTAACGCCGTGACGCAACGTGAGCCACCATGACAATTGACCAACGGACAAAACTGTACTGTAATGAATCGACACCAGGACGTGGAATAACATACACGTATTGCGAGAGCATGACCTCGTATTAATCCCAAACATGCGACGTGTCTACATCAATTCTGTCCCTGTCTCAGCGACTCGACTCGCATCATACCAGAGCCCATCCACGCGTACCCGAGGGTACACCATCTCCTGACATCCGATGGATGCAACTTGTTACCGACCATTTCAACATATAAAAAACCAATCCATCCAAACCACCATCCCACCTCCCATCCCCAATTGCACATCATGACCCCGCTCGCCCTCCTCACCGTCCTCCTGCTCGTGCGCACAACGCTCGTCCACTCGCAAAACCTCTCCGTCCAACCCACACCAATCCCCAATCCAGACCCCGATCCCTCCCCAATCGTCAGCCCCCTCGACCCGCCACTCCGCGGCGACATCCCCATCCACACCCGCTTCTTCGCCCAGATTCCAGACTTTGACGGCCTGCCCTCCCGCATCAACGCCATCATCTGCTTCGAAGACCACCTCTACATCTGCACCGAGACCTCCGGCGCCCTCATCTACAAAGTCTCCTTCAACGGCACCGTCTCCCTCTTCTTCGACGTCGCCTCCGCCGTGGAGGCCACGACAGGCCGTCGTATCGATTTCACCAATCGCGCACACGGCGGTCTACGCAGTGTCGCTTTCCATCCCGACTTTCGTCGAAACGGCCTCTTCTATACCAGCCATCTCGAACGCCGTCCACGCGTCAATAACACCCTCTCCTACCTCTCCGAGCCGGACGACACCCCCATTGGCGCCGACAGTGTCGTCGCAGAGTTTCGCGTCAATTTGCGCACTGGTCGCCCCAGGAAACGCAGTTATCGACAGGTCATGCGCATCGGACTGCGCGAATTTGATCACCCCATCAAGCAAATCGCCTTCCATGATCGCTATTTGTACATCGCCCATGGAGACGGCTCGGTGCAATCCGCCTCGTTTGGTGGCGGACAGAATAACGACGGCTTGGGGAAAATTCTGCGCATCGATCCGCGACGAACGCGCCGTCGACCGTATCGTATTCCGCGTTCAAACCCCTTTGTCGGTAATCCAAACATGCTCGATGAGGTTTTCGCGCTCGGCTTCCGTAACCCGCATAATATTTGCTTCAGTCGTCGCGGCGAATTGTACGTCGCTGAGAGCGGGCGCGATAACATCGAGGAGATTAATATCGTGAAAGCGGGCGGAAACTATGGATGGAGTTTGCGTGAAGGCACTTTTGTGCACAAAGCCGAGGGCGGCACCGTGACGGGTATCGATCCGTTGCCGAGAAATGACAGAAAGTTGGGGCTGGTGTACCCAAATGTTCAGGTGCCACATATCGCACCGTTGGGAAGAAGCTTTGTCGGACAGGCGATTGCGGGCGCGTGTCCGGTCGAGAATGGATCGCCGTTGCATGGATTGTATTTATACTCCAATTTTCCAGTGACGGGCATTTTGTATTATTCGTTTATCAGAGAAATGCGGGGGGCAAGGGTGCGTGTGCGACCGTCCAAATTGACACAGGCCACGACTTATGTAGCGAAAATCATGTTTGATCATGACAATCTGCCGATTACACCGCCGATCTCTCTGAACAATCTCGGAGCGGTAATGCGATTCGATCCGGAATTTGCGGACGCGGTGAGAGTCGACGTGCGATTCGGACGGGGGAAACAGGGAGAGCTTTATTGGTCGAGTAAGGTTAACGGGCGCATTTATCTAATTACTTCAACACTCCCCAGCGAAAGTGAGTGAGCGCGCGGGCAAGCGATAGCGACGAGGAAAGTATAGTTATTTTTCGAACAAGCAGAGTATGCAAAGTGTAAAGCGGTGTCCATACCGTTGTTTCAACATGTGCTACAGATCGACAGGGAATATCGATAGTCTATTCCAATCAATTGAGTTCATCACGCGCACAGGCGAGACGCGGATGAAGAGGCCCGACATGCGGTCGCTATTTGCACTTTGCATTGGGCGTGCGACGAACCAACCATGTCATACGTCACACACAAACCGCCTTCGGAACAAGGCATCGACGAGTGACGGTTTCGAGGTTGGACTGCTCCGCACGTTGTCATAACTGAATGTCTGTTTGTCCATCGCTTGGCGGTGTAAGCTCACGGACACTGTTTCAATCATCATCCATCAGACGCGGAAACACCTCCAGGTTTGGATCTACGTGCGCACGACATCTTGCCTGTCACGGAAGGCATGGTTGCATTGCTACTAAATTTAACACAGTATATTTCCTACCTCGTTTACCCTAAGGTTCACTCGCATAGCATAACGCGAAACAACAAGTCCTCGACACAAGTGGCTTTCCGTCGAGGGTTTGCAACACTATTTCCACCGGTCAAGCATGACATAGAGGTCACCATCTTCTACAACGGGACACTCATTTAGTTTACACAAACTGAATCTCCAAATGGAATCCTGTCCTTCGATGTATTCTTACCCTGCCCAATGCACGTATGCTAAATCCATGCAACAAATGAACAAACGTACGCACGCCACACCACGCTTACGCAACCAACCGTACCACGAGAAGAATGATGCATTTTATCGGGAATCAAAGTTGCATACACAAATAACCAGTCGCTTTATCATCATCACCGCACGCGAGCGGTAATGATGAATGTTTCCGCGCGGATGAATCTCCGCGTTATATCGAACGGTTGCTTCCAAACCAGCTGGAATGACACTACATCAGTCCGACGCAGCGTACCAATTCGACGCATTCACTCGCTGCCGACCTGGTTGCTCGTCATGCGCACGCCCTGCCCGCAATTCGAGCATGTAGGTTTATTGTACTATACCGTGTGCGGTATGCATGCTGCAATGCCGCACAGCATCCCAGCTCGGATTTGTCATATACTTTGCTGTGCTTGTAATTCGATCCGCTTCGATTTTGCCTACCCTAGGGTACACGCTTTTGTAAATTTCGTTCCCATGGCACGTCTGCCCCGATTGGACCTACCTCCCATCGATTGTGGCTCTGCATTGCGAGCGTGAAAATGTTGATATGGTCTAGTTCTACTTTATCGTGGATGTGTGCTCATGCGCCAGTTGCATATTGTGCATGTCGCGCTTCATATGCATGCGGATGCTTGGCCGTATCCCTTCCCGAGTTCACGGTGAATGAGCACAAGGTCATGCGCGTCGTATTGACTGCAAATGATATTTGCGATGTAATGCGTTGCATCGATGTGACAACCATCGCGCTGGCCTGAAATGCACAATTTGAATTTGACAATCGAGGTGGTGATGGCACGGTGCGCAGATTCTTTCAGGTTTCTTGATGTTGATTCGCCCAGATATGAGCGTGTAGAGCTTTGACGAGGCGACTTTATTGCTCAAGGGTTCGATTCACATGACTGGGAATCGTCGGACATCTATTGGACAGTATGGAAGCGGTAGAAGACATGGCTCTATCGACTCGACTCGTACATGACGCGTCGGAAGAGGATTCAACTGACGACTCAGAGATATCCACGACTGCCACCGTGTAGATGGAGGTGGTGCATGCATCAAAAAAAATTCATGTGGATTATTTCAAACGTTTTGAAAATCTACAAGTGCAACTTGCCACCGCAGCGCAGCAAGATCGCTCCATTTTCATTGGCTCACCTCCATTCAAGGACGCTATCGCTGCATCTGCAGCCACCAATCCCAACGAAGAGTGGCTGCTGGTTTTATCGCGCCGATGATCTAGCGCCGCAACGTCACCAATTGCATGTTACGCAACTTGAACGCACCGCCATCAATTCGGTGGACGAGATAGGTCGGTGATTGCGCACGTGTCCGGCTCATTCCGCGTAGACTTGCACAATGTTGACAACGAAGCATATCTGTGAAAGAGAGGCAACCAATCACATTTCTTCGCATGGAGGGCTGCCGCCATTTCTGTTCCTATAATATGCTGTTACACTTTCCCTGCTCTCCCATTGGCTGCAGATTTGGCATCATATTTCGACCCGTCGTTCCCGTTCGTGATTGGCTTTTATGGATCGGCGATTCGACAACATACGGCTCTTCTCTTCTGTCAACACGATCCTGCATCATCTCGCAGAAAAACATATATGAAATTTCGTACACACACCACTTCCGCCCGTCTCCACCCTTGATCCGACCTCCTTACCCCCGACACTGCCACACACACCATGGCGGACTACGATCCTGTCCAGGCGCCTGCGAGTACAGACAGCCCCCCAAAGCAATCCCCATTTGCAAAATGGAAAGCTGCTCGCGCTGAGAAAGCGGCCGAGAAGAAGCTGAACGACGAGCAATCTGACAAACTCCCCCCAGTTCCCTTCCTTGCTCTATTCAAATATGCAACCAATTACGAATACATGATCATGTTGCTCGCTTCCATCGCCGCTATAGGTCACGGCGCTCTACTCCCCATATTCACCATTCTCTTCGGCGACATCATCACCTCCTTCGAGGTTCCAGACGCCAATTCTCCAGAAGACACAACCAACTTTGACTTTGACTCCCTCGTGGATGAAATCGGTTCCGTTGCCAAATGGTTTGTCGTTCTCGCCGTGATCGCCTTTATAACCTCCCTCATTCAGGTCCGTTTCCAGCTTATATTTGCCCAGCGCGTATCAGCTCGTCTGCGCAGTCTCTTCTTCCGCAGTCTCATGAGCCAGGATTACACCTGGTACGACACCAACAATGGCGGCGAACTCACCGCCCGTGTAGCCGGTGACGTGGACCTCATCCAGGCCGGTATCGGTGATAAATTCACCTCCGCAGTGCAATTCATGTCCCAATTTCTCGTCGGTATTATCATCGCTTTTTCGTACGGCTGGAAGCTCACGTTTGTCGTTCTGGCCGTCTCGCCTCTTCTCGCGATCGCTGGCAGCGTGTTCGGCAATCTCGCCGCTGAAAGCACCTCGGATGGGCTTGGCGCCTACGGCACCGCAGGCGCCATTGCTAATGAAGTCATTGGTCTTATTCGCACCGTCACAGCGTACAATGGCCAGCAAAGTGAGATGCGACGCTATGACGTCGAGCTTCAGAAAGCTTACAAGTCTGGCGTGCGCAAATCCATCTTCGGTGGACTCGCACTTGGCTCTACCTTTTTGCTTGTCTTCTGCACCTACGGTCTGGCCTTTTGGTTCGGAGCCGGTCAGGTGCGTAATGGTAGTATGGAACCCGGTGCTGTTCTCACAACGTTCTTCTCAGTTCTTATCGCTGCGTTTTCGCTCGGTCAGGCCGCACCTGCTTTCAATGCTTTGTCCGTCGCGCGTGGAGCTGCACCGCGTGTGTATGATGTCATCGAGCGCCAGTCGGAGATCAATCCGCTTGATGAGGACAATGGCGAAATTCTTGATACCGTTCGGGGTCACATTGAGTTTCAAGGCGTCGATTTCGACTACAAGAATCGTGTGCGAGATGACCTCGATGAAGATTCAGGTCGACAATTCGTGTTGAATAACTTCAATCTCAACGTTGCTTCCGGGTCCTCGCAGGCACTGGTCGGCCCAAGTGGCTGCGGTAAATCCTCCTGTGTTAGACTAGTCGAGAGATTCTACGACGTTCAGAATGGTAAGGTGCTCATCGATGGTCATGATGTAAGAGACCTCAATGTGCGCTGGCTTCGCAGTCAGATTGGATACGTGGGTCAAATGCCCTCACTGTTCATGCTCTCCATCCGTGACAACATCGCTCTCGGAGCCGCCATGGAGCCCGTGCTCGATAAGGACTCTGGAAAAACAGTGCTGCAACGACAGGAAGTCACAGAGGAACAAATTATCCAGGCCGCCAAACAGGCGAATGCACATGACTTCATCATGGGATTGCCCGAGCAGTACAATACAATGCTTGGCGAGCGCGGTGCACTTCTCAGCGGTGGTCAGAAGCAACGCGTGTGTATCGCCAGAGCCATCATTAGAAATCCCAAGATTCTCATCTTGGATGAATCTACCGCCGCACTCGACGCTCAGTCGGAACGTATCGTGCAGGATGCACTCGAAAAAGCATCTGAGGGGCGAACGACGATCACCATCGCTCACAGACTCAGTACGGTGAAGAATGCAGACGTTATCTCTGTTATCGAAAAGGGAACCGTTGTGGAAAGTGGCACACATTATGAATTGTTGGCCAAAGAAAATGGTGCTTATAAGACTTTGGTTGAACATCAGAATGTGGTAGCACAAAAGATTGAGACCACTGCAGCTAGCCGCAAGTCTGACAGGAGTTCCATGGATGCCGCCAATGTATTTAACACGTCCATTTCCAAGACTGGTCAGGTACAAGAAGGCGAAGGTACATCTGAGGATGATGATGAACCAGACGTTGATCGTAACGTCTTACGGCGAACGTTCGGTTTGAATGCCACTGAGTGGCCGCTAATTATCCTTGGAAGTTTTGGTGCGGCCCTCGCTGGAGCCTCTTTCCCAGTTATGGCAATCATTTTTTCCGAGGTAAGTATTCGTCCCGATTGCGTGTGAAACGAACCTGCCATTTTTTGTCGTACTAACTTGTCCACCGTGTTGTGACATATGCAGGTTATCAATGTTTTGGTCACGACCAACACGCCGTCAGAGGTCCGGAGATGGTCATTGTACTTTGTTGCCATTGGTGGTGGAGCTTTCATTGGAAACTTCCTCCAGCAGTTCATGCTTGGTGTCAGTGGTGAGCGTTTGACCCGAAAGTTGCGAAGAGAATCGTTTAGGGTCCTGCTTAAGCAGGAAATGGGATTCTTTGATGAGAAAAAGAATGCTGTCGGTGCACTTACCACTCGTCTGGCTACGGAGGCTACTCTTGTGAAGGGCATTATCGGAGATACTCTTGGTGCGATTGTTTATGTATCTAGTGCAATCCTTTCTGGTTTCATTATTGCATACGTCGCTTGCTGGCGTGTCGCATTGGTCGTCACAGCAATCTTTCCGCTGATGGCGATCGCTGGTGCCCTTCAAATCAAGGCGATTTCCGGATTTGATGCTGATTCGCATAAAAAGTATGCGGCGGCAGGCGCTGTTGCATCAGAAGCTGTCGATAACTTTGATACCGTCACAGCCATTGGTGTGCAAGACATTTTCATGGATCGCTATGGAGAAGAGCTAAAGATCCCGATTCAGAACGGACAACGGACCGCGTTGGTGGCTGGTATTTCGTTTGGAGTCTCGGAATTTATGGCGCAAGCGCTGTGGGCTGTGAGTTTCTGGGTTGGTTCCATCTTCGTCGGCCCAGACTCGGGCGATTGTTCCTTCCTTGGTCTCATGAAAGCAATCAGTGGGCTATTATTTGCTGGAATGTCGATTGGTCAAGTGTCAACATTTTTGCCTGATGTGGCCAAGTCCAAGTTGGCTGCCACGAAGATTTTCAGACTTCTCGACCGGGAATCGCAAATTGACCCATCCAATACCGATGGTATCAAGGATGCTGTACGCGGAAGTGTCCAGGCTAAAGACCTGGAATTTGAATACCCGACGCGACCGGACGTACATGTGTTGCGAGGCCTGTCAGTGAAGGTGTCTCCTGGTCAGACTCTGGCACTGGTTGGTGAGTCAGGTTGCGGGAAGTCCACGATTGTTGCGTTGATTGAGCGATTCTATGACGCGAGAACTGGAGTTCTGTCTGTTGACGATAGAGATACTACAGAGTACAACCTGGGTAGTATCCGAGGCCAGATGGGGCTTGTATCTCAAGAACCGGATCTTTTCGATAGATCTGTGCGCGACAACATTGCCTACGGGTTGTCACAAGAGGACGGAACTGCCGTAACGGAAAGTATGATCACTACAGCTGCTCAAGCGGCGAATGCACACGGTTTTATTGTTGATCTACCAGATGGTTACGATACAATCGTTGGACCAAGAGGGAGCCGACTTTCTGGTGGACAACGGCAGAGAGTGGCTATCGCTCGGGCGCTCGTTCGAGAGCCGAGAATACTTCTGCTGGACGAAGCAACATCTGCGCTGGACGCGGTTTCAGAGAAGAACGTGCAGCAGACTCTTGATAAAGCAAGGTTGGGCAGAACAACTATTGCTATTGCTCACCGGCTGTCGACAATCAAGGATGCTGATATCATTGCGGTCGTGAAGAATGGTCGCGTTGTGGAGAGCGGACGTCATGAAGCGCTGCTGAAGATTAAGGATGGTGTATATGCCAACCTTGTGCGCAATCAAATGGAGGAAATTGCCGCTGAATAATTGTTGGTACCAGATGATGATTTATGTGTTTTCCCCGAGCCACGACTCAGTCATCCTTTTCGTGCGGAGATGATTGCTAGAATGATAATGCAAATGTTGGGAAAGGTACCAATGTTCAGTAGACTTGTTTATGCAGATGTTTTAGATTCGCTTCTCCATAGTTGGCAATGGAATACTACACAATACACGGACATTTTTTGTTATCCGGCTTACTGAATGCACTATGCACTCACCGATTCCAATCAAGGGCAGATCAAAAATAAATTCGCAAATTGATGGAGTAGACAAAGATTCAAGTTTATAAAACTGATTTTCTAGCTTTTCATAATCTGATCAACAATCAGAACGAAAAAAACTGCATTAACAGTCAATCAATCAATCATCTCTTCTTAGCACCATCCTCCTTCGACGCCGGCAGCTTGCCCTGCGCGCGCAGAATCCTCAAATGGTTGGCGCATTGCTCATGCGAGCGACGCGGCGAAAACTTCTTTGCCAGCATCCTCCGCAAATCCATCTCCTCCAGGCTCTGATTCTCCAGCACAAGCTTTGAGAACTCCCCATTCTCCTGCTCCGTCCAATTGTCCCTCCGTCTCTTCCCGATCGCGGCGACGATCCCGCTCTTCAATCGCGCACCACTACGGCCCCGATTCGCCGCGCCTCTCCGCCGTTGCATCTCCGTCGCGCAGGCGCCCGACGCTTCGCGACCATTGACGCTACCCAGCGTTCGCAACGGCGGCAGACGAAATTCTTCCGCGACATTCGTCATTTCCGCCTTGCCGAGCCTGTCGGTACTGTTCACGCGCCTGCCCGTCGTCACCCCGCGCTCGGGCGTATAGCCCGCTTGCGTCTCGTGTGCGTTGCGATGCACACCCGCAGAGCTGCCGTACGCCGCGACTTTGTGCGCCCCGCAGCCGCCCTTCTCCCGCTCCCCGCCATGGTGCACCCGCATTTCATCGTCCTCCATGCCCGCTTGCTGCTGCCCGCCCCGCTCCATGCCGGACCCCTGTCCCCTGCCGTCGACCGCGTGCACACCCGCCGTGTGTCGATAGGGCAAGACTTGTAAATTAGAACCCTGCCGCTCCCGTTCCAGTTCTGCTCGGTTTTCCATAGAAGCATACTGTCCACGCGTCGGTTCCATGTCGACGTCTTGCCCGTCTTCCAAGCGCGGTTTATTCAGATCCATACCGCAAGTGGCTCGGTCTGGATCCGAATCGCGCTTCCCTTCGATCGCTCCAGCGTTGTTGAAGTGCTGATCGTTGGCTGCGTATTCGTCGGGATTCTGCGTGGGAGAGAAACCGTTAATCTGGTTGATGACGTATACATTCAGATTATCGGACTTTCTCTGTTTCCCTTCCGGCTTTCGCAAGAGAGACCTGGTCTTCTCTTTCTCAGCGAAATACTGTTTCTTCCGGATGCTCTCTTGGCAAGCATTGCACCTTACGTCAGCACTAGCACCGGAGATATTCGCTCGTAGCAGCGCATTGGATTCGACAATCATTTGTTTCAATTGCTCTATTTCATGCATGAAATCCCTGCGCATGAGATTCATAGATTGCTGAAGATGTTCATAAAGCTCTGAACAAGTCCTCTTCTGCTCAACTGCTCTGTACCTGAAACTCATAGCTTTCTGAGCGTAATCAGCAGGAGCATAAAGGTCGTGCAGACCAGTTGGAGATACGTTTCTTGAGCCGGCATTTAATTGCTCGCCGTCGGTGCCCCTGTATCCAGCTGAGTGTCCGCCTACTGACTGTCGTGCTATTGCTGGTTTTTGATTTTTTAGGGGAAGAGCAGCAACCTGACAAGCCACGTTTGCAATTGTTGATAGAGGACAATCTTCCACTGCAACTTGCCTCTCCAATTCGCGAATCCTGGTGTAGCTCAGAAGCGGCGCAAGTTGTTCACTAGAGCTTTTGTCGTTGGCCTGCGTATTGGGTTCGGAGTGATTGGCATTGAGTGTCTCACGAACACGCTGGTTGTGGCCATCATCAGTGACGTCGCTCGTGGGGGAAGGAAAACGCAGCTCGGAATGTTGATGCTGGTCCTTAGCGTTGTCGTTGTTGAATGTCGACATGGTGAGGTAGAGTTTTGGCGAGTGGTGTGTTGAAGAGATGAAGTTCTTGCGATGGTTGTGGTAAGCTTGCAAGGTTGAAGGGTTGGGTTGGAGGCTGGAAGACATCGCTAGGGGAGTTGCACGTATTTATACGGCGGTTAATGAACTGCTCTTGCATGCTAACAGGATGAAGAATGTGTCAAAAACGAGAGTCTAATATGACCGAATACTGAACATCCATTGAATCGGGAGAGACAAACGATTACAATTTGCACAGATTGTCCATGAAAGCAATCGTTTACGGGTCTATTGGAGCTGATCAGTCTGTTAGCACTTCTAGGGACCAAGACTTGTGGTAATGCAAAGGCGAATTGTGTGTTTTGTCGGGCCAGAGACTAACGAGATTCGTTGCGGGAAGAGACAACGAGTTGCTTTGCAATGCATTCGGTTGAAAAAATTTCACCCGTTGGAGAGATGGACGGGGATTCACCGAGTGCGATTGACAGCAACCGACAGAATATTGCGGCTATTTTCTGTCGGTTGAGAGGGAGCGGTTTGTATCGAACAGAGAGAATGCAATACTGACAAGTTGAGTTGTTGTGCAAGAATGAACAATATTATGAGACAGGAGTCATCATTCTTTGTAGCAAGAAATTTTTTCAACAGTGACTCTAGTCTACTGGTACTCTGCCCAACTGACAGGCTAGCCATTGTATGGCGTAGGGCTTGCGAGTGGGACCCAATTTCATTAGTTACATAGTGGAATCCGCTTTCCTTTCTAAAGACAAACTGAGCATACACCCGACAGATATCCAACTAAAGCTGTCGCGGCTAAATGCTCGGGTTTTATGCCACGAGTATTTCGCCTACAGCAACCGGTTAGAATGTGTGAGTGGACTTGTAACATGTTACTGTTAGGTATAGGTGAAAACATCAAGACACCCGTTCCACCCTAGCGGCGTGATTAGAGTAGATGTAACAAGTCATGCGATGAAAGACATGCTGGAGAAAGCCAAGATGTTGCGACTTTCAGAGGTAGTGCACTCAACGCAAAATATCCGCAGTTTGTTTTACAGGTGCAATTCTCCTATCGCGCAGCTTAGTCACGGGAATCTGGTACACAATTTCTCTACGTGAAATACATCATCACTGCCAGCTTGAATTGCTTGGCTTATGTGAGGTATGCAATAACTTGAGAGCGAAATAGCCCATCGTCCGGAACACCATTATCCAAATTAACAGAATAGTAATGTTGGTTGCCATTGACAGCACCCCTTCGATCTGCGCGCCTGCGAGTAGAGAGTCGGCGTTGATCGGGCACTGCTCCCCGTTGTTCGAATACACAGAGGTGATGGTGCTGGAGCACTGCAAAACACGGCCGTTCATCATTTCGTTTTGTACAAATGCTTCGTAAGAATACTACAAGGGATACAAAAAAAGGGATCACCGCCAGTCAGAAAGAGGTTCAAAGTTTGCCATACGCTTGTATGAGAAGTTTCCAAAATGTGAACAAACCTTGATAAAACTGAAGTACCGCAACGGCCTAACAAAGTCTGGAATATTGTCAGGATTCACATAGTAGCCTGAAACCAACATAGAAAATAATAAAGTCAGCGAAGCTGCAACCTGCGCTTGCCTCACATCCATCATCACCGCAGAAATGAATAGACCAACGCTTTGAGCTGCAAGAACGGTGAGGATAAGAATAATCAAGAAAAGGAGGAACGAGGGGAAGTAAGGGTTGAGACCGATTGCATAGTACACAATAGATGTGTATATAAGAGGGTATACCATATCTGCCGGTGTCTCAACCTAGTTGTGTAAAGCACCAAAGCAAGGGATCATGGATACGAGCCAGTCAGTAAATGACAAACCGCAAACAAGCAACCATAGAACAATCGATGAACACACGTACAGTTGTCTTTGCAAAATAGTATGCACTCAGTCTATAGCTGCCACCAGCACGGTCTTTGCTCAAAACCTGTTTCTCAGCTGGGAAAGCGAACAAAGCGGAGAACGTGCTGAAGAAGGACCAAAAAATACCTGAAAAGCTAAGAAAGCCGAGACGATCCTCGACTGTTTCCTCTGCGGGTTCTATTCTGAACCAGATGAGTGCAGAGATAATCGTAATACACACAACTTGTATAATATAAATCTTTTGAAAGATTGCGCCACTCTTTTGTTTAAAAGCTCTTCGACTTAGAACCGCAACCTGAGCAATCCAATTATTTGTATATTTGTCTGCTCCCGTGAGCTGACTATGCCTCCCAGTGAAGTCATAAGCCCTCTTCGTGAGTGCTCTTTTGATCCTGGCACCTTGACCTGCTGGGGACACGGGATCCAATGCTTCTGGTTGCTCCTTTGCGTTTACAGATGAAGTTTGCGATGATGATGATTGCTCTTCCATGTCGAGGATGAGCTCCTGTGCATTCTGATGCACATGGAGCAATGGTGTAGCTACATGACCAGCTTGTGCAATGTACTGCTCCCATGCGGTAATGATACGAGCCTGGACGGACGGCTGCTCGTCGCCGTCTTCGACGCGGTCATCTATGGCCAATTCCAGCATATAGTCTGCGGGATTGTAGGAGGTCTTCGGAAACGGGAAAGAAATCGAGGTGAAATATGGCACTACATTTTCAGGGGTGCCAAAGTAGGCTACACGGCCGGCGGCAAGCAGAAGAATTCTATCAAATAGGGAGAACATTTGACTAGAGGGCTGGTGAATAGTCGCAATAACTGTGCGCCCCTCGTTACACAATTGCTTGAGTAGATTTATAACAGTGAATGCGGAAGAACTGTCCAAACCGGAGGTGCATTCATCTGCGAGAAGCAGGGATGGATTATGTAACAATTCATTGGCAATGTTAACACGTTTTCGTTCGCCACCGGAAATGCCCTTGTCAAATTGTTGATCGCCGATGCGCGTATCTTGACACTTTTCTAGACGCAGACGTCGGAGCATTTCATCAACGCGAGCTTTCTTCTCCTCGGACGACATGGACTTGGGAAGGCGAATGTCGGCTGTGAATTGCAGCGTTTCACGCACGGTGAGTTTGGAGAAGAAGACGTCATCTTGCATGACGTATCCGATATGGCGCTTTGTTCTCGGCACGCGTGGACGACCCGCGAAAAGAATTTGACCGGAGGAGGGCGGATGCTGCGATCGAGCTGCGAGTAGATTGAGAAGCGATGTTTTCCCGGAGCCGCTTGGACCCATTATGGCGAGGGAGGTTCCGGCAGGCACATAGCCAGATATGTTTTCCAAAATAGTGGTGGGAGTGTTGGACTCGGACGAGGATCGAGTGAGACAGTGTCTGAGCTGTGCGAGTGGCGATGAACGCGGTGGCGGTATGTGATAGGAAACATTTGTAAAGGTGACATGCACCGATTGCGAGGCGAGGATGGTCATTTTGGAAGGGGTTGGAAGTATGCACACACGAATGGACGTGTTAGGAACGGACGAGGCCGAGCGCGCGGATTTATAGGGTTGTGTGGAATATGAGTTTGACGTACATATGAAAACAGTTGAGATAAAGACAGGGCGACTGACGTGGCTGATGTGGCATTAAGCGACAGCCGTCAATTCATGATATATGAATCGCATCAAGACGAACAACTGCCACAATTATCCATAGCATGCGATACCACCTCACGACTCATTCATCGTCATTTCTGTGATCCCAAACCAACGATCCCCGCAACAATAATAATCCAACCAATAACCATCCGCCAATTCACCACCTCATCTCCCGACCACACCCGACCACCCATTCACTCACGCATCCTCCCCCACCCCGCCCCGCCCCGCCCCACCACGCATCCATGTCCGTCTTCATCGCGCACCCCGCGCCATTCCCGCGCATCCCCGCGTCGCCCGCGCGGCGTCGTCCGCCAGTCTGCCAGCAGACGCACGAGCCTGCGCGCGCGCCGACTCGGCGCGCGTCGGGGGTGCGCAAACCGGCGCCGACGGAGCAACAAACATGCGCACGTATCAATGCCTGTGCGCGACGCGACGATTGGTACGCGGCACGTTCAGCCTTTCTGCATTACACATCTTTCTCGCGTCCATCATCGCGTCTACTAGCATGCTACGTCTCCGCGCTGTGTCGTCTGCGACGCGTCGACGACGCGCAACACGCGCTCAAACGCCACCCCGCCGCGGACAGTCCCGTCGCGCGCACCGCTGTCATTGCCGCAATTGCGCGCGCGGACGATCCGGACATCGCGCGCGACATGCTACGTCGCTGCCAGACGCGGCTGGACATGTCCGCGCCGCACGCGCACACAGCCGTGATGCATGCGTACGCGCTGCGCGGCGACGCCAATAGCGCGCGGCTCGTGCTGCAGGACGCCGAGCGCGGTGGCGTGCGCGTCGATGTGCAGATGTATGATTGTATGATTCGTGCGTATGGTAGGGCGGGCAGAATGCGCGAGGCGTTTAAAGTGCTGCGCGTTTTGAGGGAGAAGCAGTTTGCTCCTACTGAGCATACGTTTGAGGGGCTTATTTATGCGTGCGCTCATGGCGCCGCGACGCTGGATACGCGCGCGAGTGGGCTTGCCGCTAGGGCGTATGTTGTTTATGACGCCGCCGTTTCGGAAGGCTTTCGTTCGGTGCGTGTGATGAACGCTTTGCTCAGTGCCGTTTTGAGAGGTGGTTGGGTTTCGGATGAGCGGACTGGGCGCTTTTTGGAAGACTTGAGGTCGATGAAATCGGAGCTGACTGAGGAGAAGATTCGTAGCGTTGGTTTGGATCCGGCGAGGTTTCTGAGAAAGGTTGCTGATTTGGAGAGGCTTTATTGCAAGCATGCGAGTGATCGACATAATCGAAGCTCGTTTTAGACTTTTGCATGGTGCGTGTTTGTAAATATATTATTTTTTTTTCAAACAAAATCTCCTGCGTTACTCGGTTTACAAGCGCCGAGATCCCGACTCGTCTCTGCAAACTTTCCTAGCCACTTGTTCCCAGCGCACACCAACAATGACATTTGCTTTCTCCTCCCCAATCCGAGTTACCGGTTGCTGCCATCAACTGCCACCAAAAACCTGCATACAACGCAAACTACCAATTTGTACAGCATCAAACGCTCTTCCTTCCCAATCCGCCTCCCACGCTCCGATAACCACGCCACCAAAGCAACGCAACCTCGACATAGTCATCACCCATTCAACGGCCGATTTTGACTCCCTTGCCGCTGCGGTCGGGCTAGCCAAACTACGCGGCCCACAAACTCTCGTTGTCACTCCTGGCGGTGAAAGCCCCTCTCTGCGACGCTTTCTCGCACTACATCGACAGCTCTACAAGATCATCGACGCCAAAGTGATCGACCCTGAAACTTTGCGATGGGTCGGCGTTGTAGACACCGTTCGTAAAGATCGTCTCGGCGTTGCTGCAGAGTGGCCCGCGCAGGCCGAACAAGTTGTGGTGTTTGATCATCATCTTGGTAAAGAATGCGATATCACTAATGATAACATCCAAGTCATAGTTGATGGTGTTGGTGCTGTTGCAACACTTATCTGCGAACGACTCAAAGATGCTGGCCATACCATGACATCTGCCGAGGCTACTTTACTCGCTCTGGCTATTCATTCCGACACGGGCAGTTTGACGTTTGAACAAACGACAGCACGCGACGCAAAGATGTTGTCATGGTTGATGGAACAGGGTGCTTTGCAAAGGTCCATTGCAGAGTTTACACATACCTTTCTCACCGATGAACAACAACAGCTGCTGAGTCAGGGGCTTGCCGAGCTGTCGAGACAAAAGGTGAACGGCGTTGAAATTGGGTCACTTGTTTTGGTAGGTAGGACATTCATGAAGGGCATGAGTGCGGTAACACAGGACTTGTTGGAAATTGCCAATCTGGACGTGCTGATATTATGCTATGTGAACTGTCGTGGACGTCGGGCCAAGAAGAAAAAGTCGATGGACGACGACGTATTTTGCGGACCGGAGCAATTAAAACAAGTGTCCATTATCGGTCGCGCGCGCGCACGAGTAGACGGTGTCGATTTCCGAACGCTATTTTGCGAGCATGGCGGGGGCGGGCATGCACGAGCGGCGTCTATATCGCTGAAAGCGACGGAAGCGGAAGCGGAGGAGCTGGTGGAAGAGCTCGTAGCGGGGGTGGTGCATCAAATTCCGGACGCGCGACCGGTGCGAGAATTCATGACGGAAGATTTGGTAACGATATTCCCGGGCGCGACGATCGGCGATGCGGCGCGTCTGATGGGTTTGCACGGGCACCATATTCTGCCGGTGGTCGACGAGAAGGGCGTGTTGAAAGGACTGGTGAGTCTGCAGGGCGTGAAACTGGCGGAGAGAAAGGGCGGTGTCGACGCGTTGTCATCGCCGGTGAGCGCGTGGATGCACCAGAACGCGACGACGGTGGCGGCAGACACGCCGTTTTACATGGCGGAAAAGGAGCTGGCCGACGGGTCGCTGGGCATGCTACCGGTTGTCGACGCGGATGGCAAGCTGATCGGCGCGCTCGGACGGACTGATGTGCTGATTGCACGCCGATTATTCGTCGCTGAGCACAGCGCGAATGAAGTGTGACGTCAGACGTATATATCTGCAAATGGCTTGGCCCTGTTATTTTATGCAATTATTATGATCTGACGCGGCGTGGCCCGTCTCGCGTGAGACGCGGGACATGTGTGTGACATCATGTACTGTACAGCGCTGCGACTTGTGTACGCCGAATATCGTAAATTGTTTTGAAACAACAAAGTTGAACATGATTGGTTGTTTGTTAGCTCATAACGCGCGATCAATCTTGATTTCGTCAACCGCCAGTCCAGCTGTCCTCTGTCCTGCAGCTCACCGCCGCTCTGCCGGTACAAATACAGCTGCAGCCAGTCGCGCTTCTCGTCTCGTCCCGTCCCGTCCCGTTCACCACCGACCAACACTCACCCGCTTTCAAAATGGTCCAACACCCACCGCCATCCTCCGCAACCTCCCCCGACAACAAAGCCCTTATCCTCGCCCTCTTCGATGCAGGCGCTGTCAAATTCGGTTCCTTCACTCTCAAGTCCGGCATCCAATCGCCCTTCTACATTGATCTACGCGTCACCGTTTCCCATCCCGCCCTGCTCAAATCCATCGCAGCCGCCCTGTCAAATGCAATCAAATCGCTTCCCCACGCCCTCCTCTGCGGCGTCCCGTACACCGCGCTGCCCTTCGCCACCGCCATGAGTCTCGACTCCGATACGCCCATGCTCATGCGTCGCAAAGAGGCAAAGTCCTACGGCACCAAGAAGATCATCGAAGGCGTCTGGAATCAGGGCGATATTTGTCTCGTCGTGGAGGATCTCGTCACCTCCGGCGCGTCCGTGCTGGAGACCGTTGATCCCCTGCTTCACGCTGGATTGAAAGTGAACGATATCGTGGTTCTCCTGGACAGACAGCAGGGAGCCCGTGAGTCTCTCAGCGCTCGTGGTCTCAATTTGCATGCTGTCACGACGATCTCAGAAATGATCGCTGTGCTTGTTGACGCCGGAAAAGTTGAACAGTCGGTTAAGGACAGTGTGCTCAAGTTTGTGGCTGATAATCAAGTCAAGCCACCTGCAGAGACAAAACCATCGGAGAAGATGGAAGATGTCGATAAGGAGGCTGCTAGTGCAAATGGTAAGGACGAAAAGAAGCATGACGCCGCTGTGGAGCCGTCAAAGGAACCAGAGGAGAAGAAGCAAGCTGATGCAGCGATGGACACAGAGGCGCCTCCAAAGGCAGACGATAAGAAAGAGCAAGTGGATGCATCCGAACCAGTCAAGCCGCTGACTTATGCACAACGAGCTGAAAAGGTTGACAATACTGTCGGGAAGCGACTCCTGGAGCTCATGGAGTCCAAGAAAAGTAATCTTGCTGTGGCAGCAGATGTAACAACCAAAACACAGCTTCTCGAGCTTGCAGAAGCTATCGGACCAGAGATCTGCATTTTGAAGACACATGCAGATATCATTGCAGACTGGGATGAAGGAACAGGTCCTGCTCTAGCCGAAATCGCCAAGAAGCATCAGTTCATGATATTCGAGGATCGAAAATTCGCCGATATTGGAAACACTGTCCAGCATCAGGTTTCCGGTGGTGTTCATTCCATTTCACGATGGGCCGACATCATTAACGCACATTCAATCCCTGGACCCGGCATCATATCTGGTCTTGCGAGAGCATCCGACAGCTCGGATGACAACGGCACCAAGACAATGGGGCTATTGCTTTTGGCTGAAATGAGCAGTGAGGGAAATCTGGCATCTGCGCTACCGGACTATACGAAGAAGACTGTCGACATGGCGAGCAGTCAGAAGAAGTTTGTGTTTGGCTTTATCAGCATGGGTAAAGTGGCAGGTGATGACTTTGTGTATATGACGCCTGGTGTGAAAATGGTGAGTGGCGGTGATGATCTTGGGCAACAGTATGCAACGCCGGACAGTGTCATTGGTACGAAGGGATCCGATGTAATTATTGTCGGTCGCGGAATCTACAAGGCGGATGATCCAGCAAAGGCCGCCAAGGAGTACCGCCGGTCGGGTTGGGTTGCCTATGAGAAGAGATGCGGTGGTGTGCAGTAAACAGCATTCCGCACAAGCAGCTGGCAGGTTTACAAGCATAATTTTCCCCGTTGAAAACCGTTCATGCAAGGGGTTCCGCACGCAAGATGACGGGCATGCCAACAAAGTCTGTGCGGTATAGACTGTAAAAATTTAGAAACCGGCTGGTGAAGGCGCGATGTGTTTTATTCTGATTAAAGCGTACCTGCCACTCATGAGCTAACAATAGTATGGACAGTTTGTGGATCCAGCACAGAGTGGCACGGCAGTTCCAGAACTCTACCTACTTTGTTGTTGAGCAAATAAGTTCCACAATTTCTGCGAATGAAGGACGGGTGGAAGGCACAGTTCCCCAGCACATCTGAATGAGATTCACATATGCCCTCTGGCAAGTTGGAGGAATCGTTGGGCGGATATCGTCGTTCACAACGCGTTCGCCAACCTCCCTGGCGTCCATGCCGGCGAAAGGAGGCGTACCAGATACAATTTCACACAACAATTGCGCGTATGCAAATACATCCGACTTGGGCGTATGCGGTTCACCGCGTAATACCTCTGGTGCCATATACTGGTACGTTCCTGCGATCCCGCTGCCTTGCGGTGCATTTTCATACCGAGAAAGACCAAAGTCTCCAATCTTCACATTGTAACTCGTGTCGACAAACAAGTTCATCGACTTTAAATCCCGATGGATTATGCCATTCTCATGCATATGTCCCATGCCTTGTGCGATCTGCAATGCAATCTTTCGAATCATCGCCCATGTCAGCTTGATTCGGTTCTTGTGCAGTACATCGAACAAGGTTCCTCGCTTCATAAACTCGGTAACAAACACAATGTTGGGCTTCTGAAGTGAAGCGCCCAGACACTTGAGGATGTTTGGATGATTGAGAGAGCACATTACTTGCACTTCATTTGTAAACTCTTCAACTATCACCGACGATTCCATCATCGTCCGTGTCAGCTTTTTCAGGGCGACGGTTTCCCGGTTGTATTCGCCTTTGTGGACAACTGCGCCTGACCCTTCCGAAATCTTATCTCCTGTGCGCAACTTTCTCAAATTGAGTTGAAACTTGGGCTCAAGTCTGAAGACGTATTCCTGTGGCGGAGGTGGAGCGAACACCGGAGCGGCTTGGGAAACAATTGGCTCAGGTTGGCGTTCTTCATACAGAGCGGCAGGTCCGGGTTCTTCTCGACTGTACTCCACACTTTCGTAGGAATCATAGTCATCGTAGTAAGATTGTGCAGCAGGTCGTGGTACAGAGGACCGGGGTGCGTACGCTGCAGCACCATTCTCATTCCCTGCCCCGCTTTCGACGTAATCGTTTCCTTCGTGCTCATAGTATCCTTGATTGCCATTCCCTGCATATGTACCATCATCAGTGCCATCCTGGCTCCTATAATAATCGTCGGGCGGTGGTCTTGCATCCGTAGGTTGCCTTTCTTCGTCTCCGTATCCTTCAACCGCACTGGACTGAGCTTGCTGGGCAGCTGCTTGCGCTTCTTCTTGTTGAGAGACGCCACATTGGTAGAAAGCAGGATGTGACTTCTTCGCTGTATTGGCAGCACCACTAACAACGAGTGCTCCACCACCATATCGCGATCTCGCCGCCCATGCCGCTGTACTGGATCCCTGCGCTGAACGCGTCTGCACTTCATGTTGACGCGCCTGGTATTCTTGGTATGCGCCATTATCCTCTTCGTCGTCACCGTAACCTCCAGGAGCGGGTAATGCTGCATACTGACCACCGACAGATTCTCCAGCCACCCCGAAAGCAGACGCAAGAGCCTGCGCATTGGACAGCTCCGCAGGCGGTCTTGGAGCAGATTCGGGTATAGCCACATGATTACGTGGTCCGTCGTCAATTGCAAGCAAATCACCGAACATTGTGGTAACAGCCGCTGCTGCTGCGTCACCAGCTCCATGGACGACTAGAGCCCCATCTGCTGCAGTGATATCATCAGTCTTAATCTCAGAAGTAGATTGCTCTTCGACTACCCTTTTCTTTTTCTTCTTCTTCTTTGACTCCTTTTTTCGTTGCTCTTTGAGAATTTCTTCGGACTCACCCCAACCTTCATTGGGGAAATCCGCTCCCTCCGAGCCCACTACGTTATTCTCCTTGGCTTGCGCCTCGGCAACAATGTCTGGTGGGTGCTCGTTCGCAAACTGTTCAACCCATTTTTCACCACCAGCGGATGGCACTTTTTCGACAGCAAAAACTAGCGCGCGCGCAGCATGGTACAATCGCTCAATTCCCGGGGCCATCTTCTGTGCTTCGTGTACCGTTTCCACGTCATGAGTCAAGCTCATCGCTCCATCAAAAGCAAGACAAACTTCACTAACAAATGCACCGAGTGCAGCATGTTTGATAGGAGCCTCCTCATCTGTCGCGTCTGCTAGCCGACAGCCCAACTCGGAAGCCATCTCCATGACATCCGCCATCCCTGATACGACTTTTCTCCGGCGAGTGGCGAGAACATCTCGCCCATCAGCATGTACAGCTCCTGTTCTTTCCCATCGGCCAGAAAACCCACCTGCTGCAAGCATGTGGAACCGAGCCTTCCTCCGAAGTAGAGCAGAATAGAACGCGAGTTCTCCAGATGCAAAACAGTACACAGAGGAATGTGTTTCTTCCGGATCCTTTACCGCCTCGATGGCTTCCCTTGTCCACGACGATTCAATCCAATCCATAAACTTATCATTTTTCCTCACAGCAACCAACATGGTGTCAGGAGCATCCAACATGAGGTTATGAAGCATTGTGAGTACACGCATTGCACATAAAGGATCCTTACTCATTGGCTTTTTGAAAAGAGCAGCAAAAATCGCGATTGGTACTGCTTCCGGTTGTGCATCAAGATCATTAAGAAGAGCAGCAAATGCCGAAGCAATATCCACACCAGATGCTAATCGGTCCACGTTTCGTTCAGTAGACTGGGCTTTCTGCTTTGGCAATGCTGGCAACTCGCTCTTCTTGGATACATCGACAACCGGTGCACCTGGTTCGGCTCCTGCTGCTAATGCGGCATCGTACAAAGCCTTTGGTTGCGGCCTATCAAACGCCAAAGAAACAATATCAAGTAGGCGTGGAGAATATGGCGCATCGTCGGGAATTTCCAGAGACTCCGATGGAGGGGTACCAAACATCAGCGTGTACAAGACAAGTCCGATATCGAATGCGTCATCGGCGGGAGAAAACGAAGGATTATCTCGAAGAATTGCGGATCGATGCGCACCGAATCCGGAAAGTTGCAAGCGACCATCATCATTGACAAGCAAAGACTCATACTCGATGTGGGCGTGCGGGGCATCTAGCGCGGCGGCGGCAGCTGCAAGATCTGCAGCAACGGTGAGAAGCACCGGCTCGGAGAGCGGTGGCTGCTTGGGTAGAAGACCGCGTGCGCAAAATTGGGAAAGAAATGTGACGGAAAAGGGCGCTGTTCGCACGACGAAAACATCAACAAGTTCGGGAATTGTAGCGGCAGCATCGGAGAGACATGCTTGTCGCCATGCGGCAGCTTCATCTACGAGAGAATCGATTTCTGGAAGCGAGGCCAATTGTTGGCGTTTAGCGGCATACAGACGTGATGAAGATTTGTCGCGTACTAGCCATACGGAAGAAGCTGGATTGGCGGATTTCTCGCCCGGACGCGGAGCTAGACGTCGTTCGAATCGTAATGTCCATTTCTGACCCGACGCACCTTCGAGGGACGACTCGGTGCCCAATGTACCCCAGGTCATTTTGGCAATGTTGGTCGGCAGAAGGAGAGAGCGATTGCTGGAGCCGGGCTCGGAGAGATGTGTTGGAAATGATGCAGCAATGCAGCGATGAGCGATTCACTGGTGGCCTGCACTATTCGGTGCGATGTATTTGGCAAGATATGATTGGCTGTCGCTATACAAGCGCTATATTCACTTTCACGTATTCCTGATGTCGGATGGTGAAACATCGCTTGCAGGGCAACACAACTTGTTCTGCTGCGCTCTTTATCGATCAACGAACATGGTATAATCTCATTCCATACAAAACATAATCTGCTGTTCTCATAGCTGCCAAACTGCTTTGCACCTCAATCAACCACCTGATCTGTGCTTCGAAATGGCACACACTATCCACAGTTTGTCTCATGTATACCTATTCTATAACCAAAGCACATGCACACCTATCTAAATATCTACCTTGAGCCTATTCACACAACATCTCTCAACTCTTCTCCAAATCGATCAGAGGCCTCCAGCAAAGCCTGTTCAATCCCAGGTTCAAACGTGGAATGGCCTGCATTCTCCACAATAATCAGCTCGGCACTCTCACTCAGCATTTGCTTCAGATCATACGCCGACTTCCTCGGGCACACCATATCCCATCTGCCCTGCACGATACATGTCTTAATATCCCTCACCTTGGCCATGCGTTCTTCCGAAAGCAGCTCGCCGTCCTCCTTCAAAAATCCGCCATGTACAAAAAAGTGCGCCTCAATCCTGGCAAAGATGAGGTTTTCCAGGTCACTGTACACTTCCTCAAACTCTTCCATTGGCTGTAAGACACCATCTGCATCCTCATGTGTGCGCGGGAAGCACGACAGCGCCAGTTCCCACTGGCTCCACGCCTTGGCCGCATGATTGCGCTCGGCAGTGTCCTTATCACTGGCCAGTATTTCGTAATATGTCGTCATCAGACACTGCTCATTTCTTTTGTGCTCCGGCAAACCACCAAGATACGATTGAAATGCCTCCGGATACAGCATGGCAGCGCCGTTGCGGCCGTACAACCAGTCCAGTTCTTGCTTGCGCAACAGGAAAATGCCACGCAGAATTAGACCCGCAACGCGCTCCGGATATTCTTGCGCATACACGAGAGCGAGAGTGGAACCCCAACTTCCGCCGAACAGGACCCATTTGGACACTTGAGTAGCCTTGCGAATTGCTTCCATGTCTGCAACCAGCGACCATGTTGTATTGTCGTCTAAATTGGCGCTCGGTTGCGATTTGCCACAGCCGCGCTGATCGAATAGAATGATTTTATACACTAATAGGATTCCATGTTGGTTACCTCGTTGGTCAGCATGGTTGAACGGTGCAGTTGTGCGAATCGAATGAAAACAACTTACCATTAGGATCAAAAAATCGTCGGTGCGTGTCCTCGGTTCCGGCACCCGGTCCGCCATGCACGAAGCACACAGGGAGACCGTCGGGATTGCCAGATATTTCGTAGTACACAAGATGAGTATCGGAGACTTGAAGATGAGTTTTGTAATATGGCTCTATGGCCGGATACAATTGCTTTGGCTTTCCTTCCAAACTGAGCTTGAGAGTGTGATCTGCAAGTTGCGATGCCATCGCTCGATATGGACGCTTGACAGTTGGTTTAACGGATGGCTTCAATTCTCTCTGACACGATCGTCTAGTCTCTGCAGTATAAGTTGGCAGTTGATAGGTATTGAGATTAGTTACAAAGGCCGACTCCATAGCCAAATTCCATCCGTCACAATGACGTGCAGACGATCAAGTAAAATTTTCTCGGTCGATTTTGGCCCGCCACGTCCAAAGTTGCTGTTTTCTGCAATACAAACCCTAACTCGCATCTGGAAAGCGACCTACTCTCAACTCCACTTTGACTCTTGAAAGGTCATGGAACCTTTCATGTCGATTACTCGCGAGACTTTCTACGTAGCATGTATTGCAAACTTCTGCGCTTATAGCCGTGCGCCCAGTGAGTACAGATCTTTCTCTACCCAAACATATTCTCGTAACACTCAACCGGCTCGAGTCAATTCGAGCGGCGCCACTCGTTGTAACGCTGCGATTAGGCTGATATTTACGCAGACAACATGATAGGAGCCCGTCCACACCACTCAGTCTGTCCGCTTTTCATTGTACTGACGCACGCGGTATCACCCCGGATTTCACATGCCTGCTCCCAAGCGGTGGTCCTGCGGATCGGCTTTAAATATCAATATTCCATCGCTGTGCTCGACGTGTGATCCTAGGTAAAATGGCGTGCTTCCTTTCGTAAATCTCATTGGTACCAGGGCAAAGTCGTCCACCAGTGGTACTCGATTGTCAAGTCGAAGCATAACAAGTGCTTCCAATTCGACGCAAACATCACCAGATCATGGACGTTACTGTACTTGGCCAAACTTGTGTACCTTTCTCGTTTCAGCCAATGACACTTTACGTATCGGCAAGACAGGCCGTAGCAACGGCCATCACACAATCCGCCTTGTGCTCGTCGCCCAATTTTGAGCAGATCTGGCCGCCGCCCTCCCAAAACAAAATCTATTTAAAACTTCATTGCACAAATTCAATGTGAGACTTGTCAATTTTGTGATGCAGTCTTTCCACTCTTCACAATCTATCTTGCAACGTTCGGTTCGTAACAATTCGAAGCTCTGTGCTTTCTGGATGATAGTAGGGGTGAGCGCATTCTTCACAGCCACCATTCGTGGTATTCATCGCCTGCAAACAGTTATTTTAATGTACATCTACGCACGATCATACATCCCAGTCGTTCCTGCCTGACAACAGATCATCTCATCTAGAGACGTAGCACAAAATTCGCGCGCAACCATCGTACGGGCTTCCTCTATTTAAAACTTGTAAGAAGTCCGACACGGGAAAGTTACTATCACCACTCATGGAGATGCCCACACTTCCCAATCTGTAATTTACCGTTCCATCGCACGGAATTAGGTGTTACTGCTACAGGACTGCCAACATCGTCATTGCTGTCACCTCCAAGACCCATGAGGTCAAGACTACTACAGTTTAGAATTGTCAAAGAACAGTATTTACTCATGACACGATACTTATCGATCATCCTTATGAAGACACTACCATGAACGTACAAAGTCAGTGGGATTAAGTTTTACAACCACAGGGTCTGACACGGCTTTGACCCAGACATCTGCGGCAGTAGTGCAGAAGCCACAGAGGACCGCCAACTGCTATGAAGTACTGCTCAGCCGCTTGGTGATGACAAAGTACATATAGTAGCCGGATACCAACAGACGGTGTCGATGAATCCGTTCCAGCAGAAATTGTTCAAACTGGCTGTCTTCGCCGAGGCGGACAATACAACTGCGTGAAAGTCTGACAAATCCCTGTAATCACGAGCAGATACAACGAACGTCAGTAATTGCCATCGGACAACAGTAATTAGGTACTCAGAAACAGTACTTTATAATCATTGGGACTCATTGGAAAGAGAAGTCGTATATTTGATTATCTGTGGGGAATCATCAGAAGGAACCTGGGGAGTGAAGGGAGGCTTCGATACGTACAGGATCGGCAACTTTGAGATGGCACAGGCACTGCGAACAGACAAAGTTCACAGAGGGGGAACTTCCTCTTCGCCAGCGATGTGACTTGTCGCAACGGTTCGACACTCCGTCCTAGACGGGGCATTCAAGCTTTCAGGGAACATGTTCCATTCCCATCATCAGTCCCCGATGGTGGTGAGACTCGTCACTTGGCTCATGACGCTGAAACGGTTGTTGCTGGATGGGTGGGAAAAATCTGATTGCACGGAAGTCAATGGGGTCTTTTTATACCCACGGATCAAGCTGACCAGTCTCCGACAACTGGATTCATAATCTTTCGCCGTCTCGAATGCGACGCTTTTAATTCGATTTATTTTGAGTTTCAAATCCGATTTAAATGCCATATGTCCGTTTGATCCCAACGGAGACTGCGGCGTGCAACGAATACATACTATGACGATAGCCTGATGCCACACTCTCAGCCTATATAAACGCCGACGGCAGTTCCCACCACTTCACAAGTCAAGTAAAACATCATCCTCTAACACCTCAGCGGTCTTAGAAAAGGTAAGTTTCAGTTGTCCATTTCCAGGCCGAGTAACACAATGAGGAGAAGCGACTACCATTCGCAGTGATAATCCATAGATCTCCGGCATGCCTGTCGTTGAGATCCATGATGGCATCTTTCCTTGGATGTCTGAGTGTTCAGTTGCCTAAGCCCAAGTTAGTGAATAATGCTTGGAAGTACTGACTTTCATCACCTTGCAGTGTTGTGATTGTTCGACGCAGGTCCTCATACCCAGGTGGTATACAGAGCCCCTTCTGACGCGGATGTCAGCAGCCTGCGGACTTCAACCTGATTATTCCCACTCCTAGGAGTAGAGCAGAGACAGTAGGCATGAGCGATTTAAAATACTCTGGAGTTGTAAATGACGTGAAGTCAGGATTCCTGTCGTAACTTGTGTTCCAGCCCGTCATCGAAAGTCCCATTGCTTCCCCGCCGACGGAGCTTCCCGGCTTAGCCCGGCGATCCATCTGTTTCTCACTTCCAGCGACCTCGCTCGGATTGTGCTAGAAATGCTACCATTTGAACCGCACCACACCAATTTGTCTGCTTCCACTCAATGTCATCATTTAGTTGCAATTTATTCACACGGTGAATGCAGGGGTGTCTAACGTTGCCGAAAGCTCAAAATGCACTTGTGCGACCATCAATGCGCTGCAGCCTGCAAACAATGATGGCCACCAGCGATCCAAAGTAAATGACCGAGAAGACGAGTATACGAAATGGTCCCTTCCGCTTGCGGGTCGCCATACCGAACAGCAGAAGAGCCACAAAAAACAGTGCCACTCTCACATGCTCGGGCAAACCACCATGAAACAAAACTCGTGGCATGACGCTCATGCGTGCGTCCAACGACTTGGATGCACATAGATACGTCGCGCGGAAAGTCGCAGGGGCTAACAACAGCCCATATACGTAGCTGCATTTCACCCAGAAACCCTGCATGGACACGATGGTGATAATATACACAAAGACAATGAGGGGGAAGAGTGTGCGCAAAGATGAAAGAGTGACGAGATGTGAAGGGTGCGAAATAAGCAGGTTTTGAGTGGAATATACGAGTTGTTCTGAACACAGCCCCGTACTCCAAGTTTGCTCGACGGAAGTCGCAGCGCGCAGAATGGCAATTGCCAATACGAAACCGGCGATAGTATCGGATGGATAGTGAGCGCCGACATTGACGCGGGCAATTGAGGCCAGAAGTGCGGCGACTATAATGAAAAACCACTTGAGAAATGGGTTTGTCAGCGAAGCGAATTGTTGGTATTGAAGCGATGTGAATATGAGCCAGACGAAGACGACTGCACAAACGACGGCTCGACTCGGGAAAGAGGAAGTTTTATCGGTTCGAATTGGAAGCGCTCGTTGGGTCATCCAGGGCCGTTTGCGATGCAAAAATTTCTTTGGGATCTGGCTTGTGATTGCAAGAGTGAAGAGGACGGTGTTGCAGAGGGCGGCAGCGTCGTCGTAGCCGAGAGCGAAGAGGAGAGCGGGGAAGATGAGAGCCGTTTCGATGGCGGTGAAGAAGGTGAGGGACATGGAGAAAGCGTAAGCGATACCGGTAGTTTGGCGTTGACAGAGACGAATGAGGGCGTCATCGAAGGGGCGGAAGAGTGCTTCTAGAGCGGGCGGGAAGCAAATTTGATAGCGGGTCGGGGGCGGTATGTTGGGGAGTGGGGAGGATGGCGGCGTACATGGCGGATGGACCGCCATTGAGGAGCGGGGCCAGACGGGAGATGCGATGGGGTTGTTGAGGTTTTGCAGACGCGACGGATGGAGATGTGTTGGGTGTGAAGGTGATTTGTATAGTGATAGTAGATGAGGTACCATCACGGTTGTAGATGCATGTGTCGATGCGGGAATTTTGGGGCGGTTGGTTGGTGTGTATTTTTGGGGAGAGGACACGTGTTGGATGATGATTGGGGTTTACTCGCATTGGTTCTGGGCGTCACACGCAAGTCGCGTTTGAAACGATTAGTGTGTTCGCTCGCTGCAAATGCGTGTACATGCCGTGCCACGTGTGCAGAGTTTTCAGTTTAAAAATAGATGCGCCAGAATAGTGCCACAGCACAATGGTGCAGCCAGCCGATGCCACACCCTGCAATTCATAGCAGCTGAGCGCAAACTTCAACTACGTGATTTCCTGCCACATCATATCTCGTGTTAGTTTGCCTTTAATTTCTGCCTGGTAGCCGAGGCTACTATCTAAAACAAATTGAAAACTTTCCATTTTTACGTAATATATCTTCCAAATATCTCCACAGATATTTCTTTCCATCATCTAGGGCAGGCTCACACCCGACCTGCCACCCCAACCTCGTCTAGATCTCCGCATCCACTCAACCTCCCTTTCCGTCGCAACACCCACCTCCCAAATGGCGACCCCTCAGCCAACATGGGTCACCTCGATCTCCGCCGAGCGTCCGATTATTGGCCAAAGCATCGATATTCCTCGAATGACAACCGGCGAAGCCATAGCTCAAATCGTTCAACGTGATCCGGACCGCATTCAATATGTCACAGTGGATGGCAATAATGTCACCGTGGGAGACTTCTACAAGCTCTCGCGAAATGTCGCAAAGGCTTGCATCCATCTCGGAGTCAAGCCCCTCGAAGGCATCGCAATTCTTGGATTCAATTCCGTCGAATGGTTTGCAACTGATACAGGCGCCACATTCGCAGGTGCCATCCCGGCAGGCATTTATACCACCAATAAACCAGATGTGGTTGCCTACATCATCAACCATAGCAACAGCAGGTTGTGCGTTGTGGATGACGAGGAAGCTCTTCAGAAAGTTATCTCCATAAAATCCAAATGCGAATCCCTCGAGAAAATCATCATTTGGGGCCAAGTCGATCTCAACAATTACCCGGATCATCGCTCATACATCTATACGTGGGATGAATTTGTCAAATTGGCAGATGACGTCTCCGAAAGCGACCTCGAGGCTCGGCTCGCAGCACAAAAACCCGAAAGTGTTTGCAAGTTAATCTATACAAGTGGAACAACAGGTCCTCCCAAAGCGGTCATGATCACACATGATAACGTCGTCTTCACCTGTCGGATGACCGGTGCAATGGTCGAAGTAACAACTGATGACATTCTATGTTCATTTTTGCCTTGTTCACATATTGCAGCAAACAGCATTGACATTTCCGGAGCGCTAATCAATGGCTATCGCGTGTACCTTGCCCGTCCAGATGCCCTCAAGGGCTCCTTAGTTCAAACGTTGAAGGAAGTGCGCCCAACTGTATTTGCAGCCGTCCCTCGTGTATACGAAAAGATCCAGGAGAAGATGCTTCAAATTGGTGCGACGTCCGGACCTGTGAAGCGTGCGATTTCCTCATGGGCGAAGTCAATTGGAACAGGTGCCGCTCAAGCTCGTGACACCGGTGATGATATGATGCCGTGGGGCTATAAACTTGCAAGCTTGCTTGTCTTTTCAAACGTCAAAAAGGCCCTCGGACTTGACCGCTGTAGGTTGCTGCTCAATACTGCTGCTCCAATGCAAAAGGCGACTGATGATTACTTCCGAAGCCTTGATTTTAGGATCATTGACCTGTATGGTATGAGCGAAGCCACAGGCCCTCTTACAGTCAACCTCCCCGATTACCGACGTGGCACATCAGGCAAACCGTTGAATGGTGTCGAGGTTAAACTTCACAATAAAGATGAAAGTGGCGAGGGTGAGCTGTGCTTCCGCGGACGCAATATTTTTGCCGGATACTTGGATAATGAAGAAGAAAGTTCGAAAGCGATGGATGAAGATGGTTACATTCACAGTGGGGATCTTGCGCGTATTGACGATGACGGTTTCGTAAAGATTACTGGGCGTGCGAAGGAACTTATCGTGACTGCTGGAGGTGAGAATGTGGCCCCGGCACTAGTGGAATCTACTCTAATTTCAGCCATGCCGGCTATCAGCAGGGCTTTTGCCATTGGTGACCTCAAGAAGTTTATTTCTTGCCTACTTGTGCCGTATATGGATGAAGAGGGTAATCTTATCGGCCCGGCCATACGTGTTAGCCAAAAGTCTACGACAGCTGAAGAGGCGAAATCTGATCCTATCTGGCAGCAGTACATTGAGAGCGGGATTGCCAAGGCGAATGAAGATGCGATCAGTAATGCGGCCAAGGTTAAGAAGTACACACTTTTGACGAAGGACTTTTCTGTTGATACTGGCGAGCTGACACCCACTATGAAAGTGAAGAGGAAGATTGTAGTTAATAACTTTAAGGAGGCCATTGATTCAATGTATGCCACGGCCTAGACGAACAGCGCATGCTGGGAACATTTTTCCAACACGGGAATGTTGTTTGAATGTACGCAAAGCGGATCGTGTGCCAGTAAACATATAAGTTGATTATGACTCTAAGCCTTTTTATGCGTCGGTTGTAGTTGTTGTATCTGCGGATCTCTCATAATCCCCGGCAAACAATACAATAACAAGAAGCATAACAAGGCAAACAACCAAAACACAGCGTTAAGCACGGCCGCGATTTGCACAGCAGCGGATATGTACGCTGGTGAATTGATCCCCTCCTCACTATCCGGCCACAGCAAAGCCTGTTCGTACCAGTCGAATATGACCGGAATCCTATACGACACAAAGGCCGTGGTGACACAAAACCTGATATACACGGCCACATAGCGCGAGAGGAAGAAGCCAATAGCCTCCAACAGAATCTGACTAGTCATGAGAAACAAATGCGGAGCAAGAATACGGTCCAGTTGTGTCGGGCGAGTTGTAGCACCCGGCACACCGCGCACGAGCAGCACGATGGGGACTGCAAGCGACAACACAAGTGTGAACGGAAATAACAGTCTAGCTGTGCGTTTCATCGGTGTCAATCCAGACGGACGCAACGAGCGCATCGAATAGCCGCCTGGCGCACCGAGAATATACTGGTTTGCAAACGCGGCATATAGAAATGTAGCCAGGACGAAAGTTACGTCGCGCGCGGGCACCGCGCGAATTACAAGAGATAAATATAGCAGCGGACATGTGAGGACGAGATAGAACGTCGCGACGGTGGCGAGCGATGCCATAATCGACGAACCAAGTCACGGAGACATGTTGCGGATGATACGGTGGATGTGGTGGCTTTGCTGGTGAACGGTGAAGTTTCAAGATGGATGATGTTGCTAAATCTGCGGATCGTAGAACATAGCACAATTGAATCACGCACTATGGCCAATCAGCAGTGCGTCTGAATGATGTCATTGCAGTGAATTTAGTTTTTTCCAACATGCTCAAATATCTCCCGATAGTGTCCCCCAATCGGCTTCGAATCTGCTCAAATAATCTGCCGCCTTCTCGTACCAGCTCCTGTACTGTGCTCCGAGTAGGTAAACATGATGCCGTCCATAGTTTTTTTATTCACGTTGTAAACCAGACGACTTTTTCTACGTTTGACACGCCGCGTGATTCGTCAATTCTCCCAACGCTCTCCTCTTAACCCTTCCTTTTCCCCCGAGTTTCGACGCTGTCTCATTTCCTGCTTTGCCTACAATCGTCTTTGAACCTCTTACGTCACATTGCTTCGTTGCAGATCCGTCGTCAAATACAACAGCTTGTTGTCCATGCAATCTCTCTCTACCTTTCAATTCTTCCGCTGTGATTTCAGCGTTTCCCATTCTACGTTTCATATTCCCCATTATGGCCGCTCTAAGCAATGCGTTTGCCGTCCCACCAATCGCCTTGGAGGCTACGAAACCTCCAACGGGGACACTCAAAAATACTTGACGCAAATGACGTATACTGTCCAGAATTATCATTTCTTGCGAATCACTCTGATGCAACCATAGCTTATAGTATTTTGGAGCTTGCTTCTCTGAATAGCGAGCATCCTGTGCCGCTAACATAATATGTTTATGAATTGTTCCGTGTGACTCTGTCTCAATGCGGAGACACACGTATTGACCACTTGTGTAGCCTATGATTTCTTGTCCATCAGCAGGAAAGAGGAGGAACGCAACAGAATTGTGCATTGGTATCTCTTGTTTGACAACTTGGAATTTTCTAAAGCCCTGTATGGTCGCAGATGAAACACAAACTAACTGTGTTAGATGAACAGTGGTTGGATGGACGAATGACTGAACACATGTTTGTTTGCAGAATAAAAAACTAGTTTATCTCTCACCTTCCAATAACCGGGCGACGTCTCCATTCTTGCAAGCAATTTCTTTTCGTTCTTCACAACCATCTCTGCAAGCAATTTGACTGCCTCGTCCCAGGCTGCAAACTGCAAATGCGAAGCGGCATTGCCAATGACGTGTCGAATTGACTTTGAAAATGCCCGGGTGAGAATATCATAGTGGTGATGTTCAATACCTCTACTATGGCTTTTCGCACAAATATAGTCTATGTAGGGCTGTAACTCTGCAAGATTTTCGATGCGAGAGCACATGTTCAACACTGAATTGAATGCAATGAGAGACTGTGAGAACATGGCTGACTTACCGCCATCTGAATTTGGCACGTCTGGGCCTTCGAGGTTCCACAGCTCTGTAGCACAGAGACTACTGAGTGTTTTGTCGGCATGGAGTATCTCAATGAAGATTTGAGCCACAATCCGCTCTGCGTTCTTTCGAAATTGAGGAAGGGACTTGTTGATTTGATGAGTTAACTCGGAATCTAACATAGTGCTGTGCCTAGTTTGGTGGAAAATAAGTGTGAGCATTGCGTAGATACTTTGACCAAGAAGAGATATGAACTCAACTCAACTTTCATACTAATGATAAATTGATGATGGGAAGCAACTAGACTCAACTCGATACAACGGACGTGTAAGAGGACGTGTAGCTTGAGACTCAATGTTAAAAGGGATAGCGAGTTCGTAAGCGGGTTTGTTCCTTATGAATACCGAAATTCGAAAGCCAATTTTCTTCTTTTGAATTAAATTACTTCCAAAATGTGCGGCATACACGTTTCGCTCCATATAGTCCGATTATTTCTTCCGCCCTGCACTTACCGACAGTCATGCGCTTCTTCGCCGACCAGCCCTTCTGTTGCCACAAGTTCAAAGCGCCAAGAATTATCTCACCTTTCTTAGCTTGTTCGTGCTCTAAATACTTCAAGGAACGCACGTTAGTTTTCGAACTCTCTTCAAATTTGTTCGTGTTCCACAACCACAGCGTAACCGCAATTCTTACTGATTCATTGGCCCCACACCATCATGGTGCGTCTTGAAGGAAGCAATGATGAATGGGACCAACATACGCATACTTCTGGTCGTGCCTTTCTTAGCAATAGGAGGACCAACGAGACACGTTGGCTGTGGCAAAAGTGGAGCATGAATGGTCGTTTGTTTGTTCGAAATATTTGTGACAGTAAGCAGCAGCATTGGGTCGACCAAATGGATCTACCCATGCGCCTCGTTTCCGGTATGGCAACACCTGAAGAATTACACCAATATGAGCAAGCTCGACAGGCAAGAAAGCTTGATAAAGCGTCGCTACAATCTGAACAACATCTTAGTTCTGTTGAACAACAACAGCATCCCTCGTTACGCCCTTTGGGTCCAAATAACATCCCTTGTTATGCGCATCGTGAACATCCGACAGCTCCAAACTCTCTTCATTCCGTTTCTTATCGCAATCCCTTTCTACCAAACCAAAAAGACCTCTACTTACCTCATTTTCCTACTCGTACAGAACCTACCCATCTTTCTCGTCATAATCCAGATCGCGCCAACGCTTTACATCATCGAGATATCCAACCGCATCTCCCAGAGCGACCCGACTCTAATCATTTCGGTTCCTCCTCTGAATACAAGAAGCCCTCAAGATTTCCTGTGGATAGAAACCAAAATCAACCTTCATTTTTATATGATGCTCCGCAACACGCACACCATAACTACCCAAATTCAACCCCGCAAGTACCCGATGTTTCTGGTCCCCCGCGAGTAACCAAGCTACCCATCAACGGAACCGGTCGATACTTTGAAGACAAGTATGCTCCTGACTCAAAACGTCAAAGATTGCAACAACCCGCAACCGAAGTCCCCAACACACGTGAATGGGTAGGTAAGAACAAAGCGAACAAACCTCGCTTTACACCCGTACACAAATTAATCCAGCGTCCTCCCCGCCCCCCTCCAGCTCCCATAGTAAGTGGTACTGTTCCACCTGCGCGACGATCCTCTTCATTTGCGCCAGCATCGCGTGCAGCGAAAGCGATTCTAAAATCTGCTCTTAACGTTGAAGACGCCAATAGGTTGGCGATTCTTCACGACAGAGATTTCAGTGAACTATCGATTCACCGTGGTATATCCAAAGCATCCCTAGGATTACCGACGGGTGATGAAGAATACGCCTTTGAACCTGTTATTGGCACATGCGAAACTATTGAAAAGGACTACTTGCGACTCACGTCTGCCCCGAAACCTTCTGCGGTACGTCCTCCGCATGTATTGAATGAGTCGCTAAAACATGTTAAATCATGTTGGCGTGACTCAGAAAGAGACTATGATTGGGTCTGCCGCCAGATGAAAAGCATTCGGCAGGACTACAAAGTCCAGCACATCGAAAATACTGACGTTCTCGATGTTTATGAGACTCATGCAAGGATTGCTCTCGAGAACAGCGACCTTGGTGAGTTCAATACATGTGTTGCCCAAGTACAGGAACTGTACCACAAAGTAGATCGTATTGAAAGCGTTCAAGACGAATTTGCCTCATACAGAATTCTGTACAACCTGTTGGTTGAAGCGAATGAATGGGAGCAATGCAAGATTCTGGCACAGCTTTCTCCTGCCGAAAGGCACCGCCCAGCTACTCGATTTGCTTTGGGCATTCGAGAAGCTGTTGTCTCAGGTAATTATCACATCTACTTTAAGATGAGCCTCAACCCTCCTTCCGATACGATGATTTCTTTTCTTCTAGCGCGTTTCCAGGATCAAATACGATGCAAAGCTGTATCTGCAATGGCGTCAGCGTATGGTCCTGGTCAACCAGGTTCTCTTCCATTATCGTTTGTTATCAATCAGCTGGGATGGCGTGAAAAAGAAGGTTCCAAGACCGACACGTTTGATGATAATGACATCATGAATGCTGAAGAAGTCAAGACTCGGATGATGCAGTTCAGCCCTAGCCTTCTTATCAGTCTGCCAGATTGGGTGTTATCCGCTCTGAAGTTTCTAGTTGCTATCAACGCCTGCATCACTACTAATTCAGACGGTAACATGGGCTTGAATCGATTAGTCCTAGACTGCAAGAAAACCAAGACTAGAGGAGTGAAAATGTTTAGGGGGAAGGCAAAGCTTATTACACATGCTGGATCATAAGAGTCTCCCATGCTCACCCATGTGGTGTGAGCATCATATTGCAAATGCTGCAATCAATTCAAAACACAAGTTCAGGTATGTTACTGCCGCGTCTCGATATACTAACGATTGTACATGTGTTGCACACATTAGTAGGTTCAAAGGAGAATGCATCCAACGAGCTTTCGGTAAGTTTCAACTTTGCATTCTTAGTCATATAGAATCACGCTAAGCCATGGTTGGGTATCGAGCACTAGAATAAACTCTAGTGGCGACAAAGCCTGCGGTTTTCTTTCCTGCAGTGCTGATATATCACAATAACACATCGTCACTTTCAGACGATGTGCTGTTGATGTCAGCCTAGCTAGGTAGGATTTGAAGTGAAGCGTACGCTCGTATTCGTTCTTACTACATGGTACTCAAATTGGAAATGGTTGCAAAACTGAGCCACTTCAATGTGACATGTCCAATTGAGTACAGAATACTACACAAACGGTAAGGCGTTTGGGGAAAACTAGATGGGATCTACATATCTACAAGTACAAGCTACCACAACGTGAAATCGTGGACCCATTTTGCCATACGATCTAATAAACCTTGTTGTGGCAGCACATCTCCGCTTTCATTCGTCATATGCCGTCGGATAAACCATTTTCTTGTCTCATCATACGCTAGGATCAACATACCAAACGGAACTCCTGGCAACCAATGTACAAGTTTCAATGGCCGAAGTCCAAACCCATTTGCTAGAACAGGAAGGTATACAAGTACGTAACCAACAAGCATTTCCAGGAAGAGAGAAAACAGTAATGCAAAGTTTCGAATCCCGCGTTGGAACAAACTTAGGATTCTAGTTTTGCATGCAAACAAAGTGAAAATTTGAGCCACAACAATTGCTGCAAAGAAAGCAGTCTGTGCTCGCCGGAGAACTTCTCGTTCTCGCTTCGGTGTCCACAGCTCGAAGCATCCCTGTCCATGTTCTCGACCGGGTACAATATTATTGTTTTCAACTAATGGTGCTTTTCCTCCGAGCTGAACTGGCCCCCTATTCAGCGTTGGATCAAAGCAACCGATGTTGTTCCGGGACACAACCGAAGAATTGGCATTAAGATTGCAACTAAATGCTAAACACGGAGGTCTTCCTATTTCCCTTCCCAGGATCTTGATCATATTTCGAAACTGTTCAGGCTGTGAAACGGTTCCGTCTGTTGCATTTTTCCGGGATGCAGTCTGCCCGGCGGGTAACAGATCAAATCGTTCAACTGTTTGTTGAACAAATCCTGGGGTGGCTTTCTGAAAGTAGGCAGAAAATTTCGCGTTTGCTGAAAGAAACCACCCTGCCTCATAACCTACACCCTTTTGTTTCTCTTGAATTGTGTACATCCATCTTTGGTCCACAACTCGCTCGGATGCAAAATGTCCCCCCTTGTTCAGAAATGGAATAACTTGCGGAGCAAGACCATAGTCTAGCATGACGATGAGATAGGCAAAGAAGCCTCCGAACGTCTGTATAATACCAAGTTGCAACGTAGAATATGAGACGAGGCGAGGGTTCATCAAATTATCCTTCAAAGCATCTCTTGGAGGTCTTATCATGATGTCACTTTCCGGAGCTTCATATGCTAGAGCAATAGCTGGGAAAATGTCGGTTCCTAGATCAATTGACAATACCAAAATGGTTGTCAATGGGAGTGGAACCTGCAGCGTGATGAAAACCAGAAATGGAATGAGCTGTGGCACATTACTGGTGAGAGTATACGCAATGCTCTTCTTTAAATTGTCGAATATTAGACGTCCTTCCTCCACCCCTTTAACAATGGATGTGAAGTTGTCATCCAAGAGAACGATGTTTGCTGCTTCACGAGAAACTTCCGACCCAGAGATTCCCATGGCGACTCCTGTATTTGCCTGCCTCAATGCAGGTGCGTCATTGCATCCGTCCCCTGTGACAGTCACAACTTCGCTCCGCCTTTGTAACTGTTGGACAATGGTGAGCTTGTGATGGGGAGAAGTGCGAGCAAACACGATTTCACTGTGAGACAGAACATCATCCCACATTCTGTCATCAAAATCCTCAACATCCTGTCCCTTTACAACAACCGCGCATTCTTTGCCGAAATCTGAACATGATTCATCTTCCCCGACAACTGGTTTCGAGATGATGCCAACTTGTTTCGCGATGGAGCGGGCTGTTTCATGGTGGTCACCAGTTACCATAATGACCCGAATTCCAGCGTTCTTACAAATTTGAACGGCATTAGAAACAGAAGTGCGTGGTGGGTCGATCAAAGATATCAAGCCAATAAAGCACAGGTCAGATATCGGAATGTTGTCTGCAGAAGAATGACCATCTTGTGTGTTTAGAACAAGAGATGCTTGGCCGGGGGACAAATAGCGCTCCGCATATGCGAGCACCCTTTCACCTCTTCCTGTGAGATACGAAATTTGACGCTCAAGCAATACCCTATCATGCGGAGTTATCTCTCTGAATCCGTCTTGACTGAATATCTCAGTACATCTCTCCATAATTCGTTCCGGTGCGCCCTTGACAATGATGCGTAGAAGGAGATTCGAATCTGGACATTTATGAACTGTGGCCATAAATTTGTTCCTGGAGTTGAACGGCACAGTTGCAATAAGACTATGTACATCGCGAAAAGCTTGTACATTATGAATATGTTCCGTGAATCGTAAAATACCTGCTTCAGAAGCATCACCACATATCACTCGTTCCGAAATGCTCTTTTGCGGATAGCGTAAACGATCGGCCTGATCGAAAACTGCAGTGGAACAAACGGAGGCGCCATAGATTAGAGTATTCAGCACATCCACCCCCTGATTGTTTGCTCGCTCAGCGCCGCCGTTTTGAGCACGCGAAGGATTCCAGCCGGGCTGAATGACTTCGACACGCCCTCCGTACGCGAGATGTGATACGTTCATTTTGTTCTGCGTTAGAGTTCCTGTTTTGTCCGAACAAATGACAGTGGTTGAACCAAGAGTTTCCACGGCATCAAGTTGCTTCACGAGTACGTTCTTTCGTGACATTCTCCTCGCTGATGCCGTCAGCGAAACCGTAACAGTAGCCAGGAGCCCTTCTGGTATGTTACTGACAATAATTCCAATGCTGTAGACCAAGTTGTGGATGAATTGGGTGCCGTTCACGGAGCCGATGATGAAAAAGACGATGCCAACAGTGACGGCGAAAATGGAGATGTTAATCACAAAGTGATGAATATCGTTTTGCAGAGTTGTCTGACCTTGTTCTTCTTCAGTTGACGACGTTAATCTGGCAATTTCTCCAAACACAGTTCTATCGCCGGTGGAGATTACTACTCCCACGCATGAGCCGTCGACTGCAAGACAGCCGGAGAAAGCGAGATTAGCAGTTTCTAATGGATTGTCCGAGGTATGCTGCGAATTTCTCTCCACTGGTTCGCTCTCTCCCGTCAGCGAGGAATTGTCCACTGAGAACTTGTTGCTTTGTAATATTCGTATATCAGCAGGGATCTTGTCGCCCATTTTGATGACAACGATATCACCAACGACTAGAGTTGATGCATCTATAACAAAGGTTCCACCGCCATCTCGAAGCACTGTCGCTTTGGGCGGGAGAAAGTTTCGAAATTCGCGAAGCGTCTTATCGGATTTGTTTTGTTGTGCGAATGAGAACAGCGATGTTGCAATGACGACAATGTACAGGAAGATACCGAGATAAAGATGCATGATTTCTGTAGGTTCAGTGAGATAAGACAGAAAGCAAAGTATAGCTGCAAACTGCAACATGAGTGAAAAAAAGTCGGTAAAGTGATAAAGCAGCTTTCTCCACCACGGCTTTTGTAAAGGAGGACTGAGCACATTAGGCCCCAACGTAGCAAGACGCTTCTCAGCATCTACAATACTTAATCCATGTGCAGGATGTGTGCGCAAGCGTTCTAATACATGCTGTTCAGAAGCTTTATGTTGCCAAATGGTCGCAATACCTGTTGTCTGCTTGCCGTCGGAGGCATGGAAGGACTCTTTCGCTTCATAATAACCGGCGCTCTCAATATCGTCCGGCATAACTCAAGATGCGACAGAAGAAAGTCGCTGTAGGTGGTTGCGAACCGAGTGCGTGCTGGATGGGTGCACGGAAGACACACAGCGATGCGACAAGGCGCGTTGGACATCAACGAATGTGTACGGCGAGGATACGAGAAAGGCGGGGCGGGGGGAAATATTGTCGGCGTACATAGTGATGGGATGACTGTTTGCTCTCGCGAAAAATATTCAAACCCACGGGAGACATCGAGTCGGTCTCTACACAGCACAAAAGTATCAAGTGGTCTGGGGGCGAAATTTTTAGCGCCGAGATAAAATAAGCCACTACGAAACAAACGAGCTCTCCGCGCGCCGACACGGCGTACGCATTGCGTGTTGGCGCGCTACGGGTGTCGCGGCGATAGCGCATGGCGACGGACAAGCGACTGGAGTGGACGCGTGGGGGGCTGTGCAGGGGTTGGACGGCTGATTGGACGAGTAGACTACACTGCGACGAGGGACATGACATGTTGTGGAGTCGCGGGAGAGTTGGTGGTGGTGGAAGTGTGCAATGGAGACAGCGAGTGGAAGGGGGCGAATGTACCCTCGAGGGTATAGTATCGTCGCGAAAAATATTTACGTTTCATTTCACAGTCTTCAAAAACGCATGTGGTATCTGCACGCGATAACATCCAATGAGCTTTCTGTTCGTTCCATGCACGCCGATAAAGCTCGCGCGGCGCTGTGACGCGCGTCCGCGCGCGCTGCACGCGCGGCGAGAGAGGCGACAAGTCGCGACGAGCATGTCGTATACAAGGGCGGATCTGGACCATATTGCGTTGACGGCGCAGTCGCCGTTGGCATTGGTGGAGTTCTACACGCAGCAGCTCGGGTTCGAGGCGATGATGGTGGAGGAATTCAAGGCGGGTAAACGGCCGTTTCCGAGTGTGCGAATTAGTGAGATTACGATTCTTGACTTTATGCCGAGCGATTGTAAGCGCGCGAATAGCCATCATTTCTGTCTGACGTTTTCCAAGGCGCAGCATGCGGAAGTGGTGGCGCGGCTCAGGACGGCTGGCGTGCATGTGCCCAGCGCGAAATTGCTGAGTGGCGCGCTCGGTGACGGGTGGGCGATCTATATTGAGGACCCGGAGAGTAATGTTATCGAGCTTAGATATTATGACTAGTGGCTGGTAAAGTGCCAATGTTGTTTCGAGACAAACATCGGTCATTGCATGCGTGACGAAAGGAACGTCTTGGTGTGTGTGTGGAAACTATGACGCAAGGCGTGACCCTCGGTGTGCAATGGTGTAGACTTATCGATTGCGATAATCGCAATTGTGCGCTATAGTCTGCGAAATCGCCAAACCGGAGTCTGTCTCAGACTGGAGATGCTGACGTGGCGTGAGTCGCGTCCACACAATTTCCAACTGTTCAATTAGGTTGCGATGCATTCACTTTGGACTAAAGCTGAACACACACCGGTCATACATGAATGCGGATGGCCATGCATGGATGGACGTGAAATGCACCAAAAAGTATAGTTGTGCACCAGCCGATGTTACCAGGATTCGAACCTGGGCCCCCGAAGGGATGTGATTTCTAGTCACACGCATTAGACCGCTCTGCCATAACATCACACTCAAGGCTGATGGCAATGTGTGGCTGGAAACAATTTTTAAAACCCATCATTACATCTTCGCAAATATTTGAGATCATGTCCTTTGTGCGGAGTGCATCGTTTCTGGAAGGCAAGTTGAGGGTAGACTGCAAGTAGGTATCTATCTCGTAAGACAAAATACCCTCTGAGGGTACAGTAGTCCGATAACATCGATCTTATGTATTCCCTGTACACCCACAATCAGTCTATTCGTGTTCAGCGTGTTAGCAAACGCATTGCGCGTTGTAATCAAACATGATACAATCGACCAACATACAGCACGTAAACTTTTGATCGTGTAAAACGCCACACATCTATACAACCCTACCAAGTGTGATCGTAGACGAGTACAACTATGCCGCTTGTCCTTGTCCAAGTTCCCAAACGTCATTTATCCCATCACTCCCACTCGTCTCAGAACCACTTGACGTTTCCGCGCCACCACCGCTCCCAGAAATCCCATCGCCACCCGCAGCCCTACCACCACCAAGAAGCCCGAGTAGCAGGGCGGCGCCGATCGCAACCGCTGCACCGACCAGTGCCACTGTCCATTCTTTCGTCTCACCCTCCGACTTTGACGGGTCATTAGTCCCAGTAGACTCACCCATCCCTGGTGCATCTGATGTTTGCGTGTCATTATTTGATGCCTTGCCGTCCTCCAAATCTTTGCTCCCCTCGTTAGCCTGGTTCTTATTTGAAATCGTCCCAGCAGGATCAGTCTTCTCACTTGCAGAGCCGTTCTCACCAGTGGTATCAGAGGCGGGTTCAACGACACCAGTTGTGCTGGCCCCCGTGGCGTCACTGGGTGCACTACCATCTCCGACATCAGCCACGACGATACGCAAAGGCCATGTGACGAGACTGCCTACATCACTCATGCCGTCATCCCATCCCAAACGGGTGTATGGTGCGGCATCGGCACGTGGAGTCTCGCGGAACACCACACGGAATCTGTACGAAATAATACCTTCAGGTAATTCGACCTGTTTCGAAAACTTGCCCGACTCTTCTTGATCCAACTTGGTTTCTTCAAACCTGCCATTCATAGAGACGACATAAACTTCACGAACAGCCCAGGTCTCCTCTCCATAGTTGAACACAATGGGCCAGGTGGCTCTGCCCGGCAACTTGGGCACTTCACGTGCAGGGATCTGACGACCGCCGCTGGGATCCTGCCGACGCAGTTTTGCGACATTACTGTTCTTATGGAGGGGGACTGCTGGGGGACGCACTTCCAAGCCGCCAGTAGAGACGAGGGCGCCGTCATCGGCGCGAATCTCGTACGTCACGGAGCCTTCCTGAACGGAGATGTTTGCGAACAGGCCACCTTTTCTGAACTGCTTGAACGGTACTGGTTTGTTCTTGGGCACGTGAAGTTGATATTGATAATTTTGCGCATCAGACTGATCGGGGGAGAAACGAACCTGGATGGGCCAGCGTCGAGCGGATTTGGAATCCTCGTAGCGGATACCGCCGAGCTCGATTGTGGTAAGGACGCGGGCGGATGCCATTGATGAGTTGCCGAAAGGAGTGTTTGAGTGCAGTTGTCGTGTGGTGCGGAGAGAGTGTGAGGTGGGCGGGATTGATGGTTGGCTATAGACCAAGGAGCAAAAGGTGGATTGCGGAGAGCAGCGTCGAATGTGAGGTTTTCTGAGCGCTGTGATTCGATAACTGTGACTTGTACTTTTTATGTATCTTGTCAGCACGAAAAAAGGATTCCTATTGGGCAGTTGAAAAAAACGGATGGAAGAAATCAGCGATTGGATGGATTTGGAGATAATATCTGTTTCCAAATTATTTGGGAAGAAAGTGAAGAAATTTTCATGGAATGGAGATTATGTGACGAGCTGATACAGTAGTGGAGATAGAGAGAGCTAGCTGGATGGTGATTGCTTGGCGAAGATTTAGGTCTGGTCGCTTGTTGCAGGGCGAGCGTCTGGATGGGGGCACGCAAATATTGCTGAGCAAGCCAGGGTGGCAGGACGGACAACCAATTATATTCTCCCTGGGATGATAGTGTTGTAACGGGTATATGAAAAAGAAGGAATAATGCATAGAACGTATGTATGTGTGTCCGGGGCAAAGTACGGAATGACGCAGGCATCACAGTTGATGCTGCACGGTGAGCTATGGGCCTTACTGCAGTGACCTGTGACTAGAAATAGTCAGGTGTTGACAATAAGGCCAAAGTGATTTAGGTCTTGGTTGTTACAGGTCGTTACAATCGTTTGGGGGGAACGGTAAGATACCCCTGGACAATCGTTAATTATTTTAATAAGTGCTCAGGTCAAGTGTCCCACAGCGTGGTATCGAGTGATTGCTTGGCGAGATTTGTAGCTGTGCGGCATTTGATTTCCATTCTTTCCTTCGCGCAGCTCGACACGAGGAATACTGTGTGCTGGCGTGTATGTAGGTTAGTACGTACTGTAGGTAAATTGATGGGCTTGCCACGATGGCGATCGCCCTTCAACGCGTTGTATACATATCATCAATGTCTGCGATGAGTAGAGCGGTAACAAGTTAAGACAGTAACTGGAATTAGAATGGACAAGTGTGCACTGATTTCATTTGTGCCCTACTGCAACGCCACATTGTAAATACAGTAATGTAGTACTATCGATGTAAACGCTGTACATCCGTGGCGGTGGGCGGCACTAAAATGTGGAGGCGGATGCTGGTGCGTCGAGGAAATTTTGCGGCACACCGATATAATAATTGTGTGAGTGTGCATGCGACCGGTGATGTGTGTGTGTGTGTGTGTGCGCGCACTTTTGCAAGTTTTGGCGTCTTGTATAGTACCCTAATTGAACCAAATATTGTAGCTGACTACGTCGTGCGTCATTTGTGCGGCACAATTTTATTACAGTGGTAAATTGATGCAAAGGTAGGGCTTACGGATGTGGGCAGTGCAGAGCAGTGCAGTGCTAACACGCATGGAAATGCTGTAACGTAGCAGCGATCAGTACTGTACGGTGCAAGGCAACGTTGTGCGCAATGAACAATCACGTCAGGGACGCAAGTGTGATGTGTCTGACTGACTGACAAGTCCAACGTACAGTACGGAAGCAAGAGCGGAGGCGACGAGGACCTGCGACCGAGCAGGGAGGGCAGCACAGGCTGGCGCGCCGCACCATGTTAATTTCCAAGACGCGCATGACGATGACGAAGTGTCGTGCATACAAAGCAAGTCAAAGGGGCCGAGCGGCGAGAATCGACGCATGTACGGCAATTACTTTTTCCATATCGACACGCCGTGTGACAATGGTGATCACCCAAAGAGGCTGAGCGTGGCAGACGGAGCGGCAACATGAGCCAAGCGGGTGGCGGACGGGAGCGCGGCCAATGGCGTTGCTCGGCGAGCGGAGCGGCGAAAGGGTGCAGTAGGGTCGGTGCGGAATGCAACGCAACGCAACACAGAGCAGAGTAGAGCTGTGCAGCGCGGCGTAATGTAGCGAAGCAAAGTGGAGCGGCGATGGTGGAACGCAAAATCGGATAGATACACGTGCTTGCGGCATGCATAGGGTTTGGAACCAACGACTGTAAAGAAGTGTGACGGGGCGTATGGAAGCAAACAGCGTGCGAGCCAATGCAACGGTGAGTCGAATCCACGATGGAATCGCAGACGAGAGATTCCCGGATGTGGAACGCGCTGCTGTCCATACGGCCCGATAATCTGCTGACGCACTGGGGCAACGTCGTGATCATGAACAAAGTTTCTACGGCATATCAGTCGGGGCGGAACGGGGCGCATCTGTCGCCCCGCTGGGGCGCGTCGCGCGGCAGATGCATGCACGATATGGGCCGTGCAGTGCAGCGCGTGTATGATAGACGGTCGCCAGCGGCAGAGGGACGGAGCGGCGTGCGGATGGGCGGGCCGGCGGGCGAGCGAGCGAGCGAGCGGACGGCGCGATATGGATGGTGTGCGCAAGAGAAAGCACGTGAAATGGGAGCCGCGCAAGGTGGCACACGTTGATCTTGTGCGATTGTATTGCGATCGTCTAGCGCAACACTTGTCTCGCTCTCGTTTTAGAAACGAATATAGAATGAAATGGGCGTGCGCGCTCAAAGTATCGTAGTGATGGGAAGCAATGTACCGCATTGGCAAGCAAGAGTGACCGGTCGAAAAGCATCTCGCTGCGCATATTAAATTAGTCGCGAGGCACACCATGCACGGCGCCGCCGAAACGAGCTTCAGCAGCCAGCCCTAACCTAACACGCTGTGCTGCATTGCACGGCACGGCACGACACGGCACAGCACGGGGCTTGTGCGCTGCACTGTGCCGCTGGGCTGGCCCTTGTGAAATTGCGCGCAAAAGGACCGGCGTCTATCATAACTCGTGTCATAGTACGCGCACTCAAGATTATGATATATGAACAAACGAGCGCACCCCGTAACGCGCCGTGTATGATACGCACCCATGTACGAAGCGAGTACGGCATGCATGCAAACACACTATGTAAACGCGCTTCAATCCCAGTCACCGTTCGACTTGATTGTCATGACTCGCCCCAGCGATAGCACATCTGCTTCCGCTCGACCATCCGCCCTCGCCCCACAGATCCCTTGTACACTTCGAAAACATATATAAACAAAATCGCATTGCACACGCGCCCCCAACTCGTCACCGCGCCGCGCAAAGCCACGCCACGCCACACCCCATCCAGCCAGTCATGGACCCGCAGCCGCCCAAGCTTACGCGAGCCATTCGCAAAAACAGACAGTTGCACCCCTGTCCACAATGCCACAAGACCTTCACCAAACGCTCCAACATGCTCATTCACGCTCGTTTGCACACCGGCGAAACGCCCTACGTCTGCAAATACGCCGGTTGTGGCAAGTCGTATAAATGGCTTTCCTCGATAAACTTTCACGAAGGTCGTTGCGAGAAAAAATCCGCCGGTCTAGCAGTGCCCGCTCCCATCCCGCCACCGCCGCCCGCCCAGGCCGAAGCGCAGCGTGTAGCACGAGCGCGTGCCGCTGTACCCTCAGTACCCGACCTCGCCCTCGCTCGTCCGGACATGAACGACAGACTGTTACCGCACGTGCTATCCGCACTGCCCAATCCGCACATGGCCGCCACCGCAACTGCTGCAGCTGCCGCCGCTGCAGCCGCTTCCGTCGCAACTCATGATCCAAATAATCCTAATCGTCCCACACATCTGCCGCCCAATCCGCCGCTGCCAACCATGCCGCCACCGCCACATCCCACCCTCGCTTTCCCGCCCGCATTGCCGTCCTATTCCGCTCTGCAGGCGCACGCCGCCGGCGCCTCGACGCCCCCGCCGCTCCACCCACCACACGCGTACACAGGGTACAGTAGCTCGCAGGCGCACTCGCAAACGCAGACCAATGCCAGCTACTCGCATGGTCACGGCAGCTCGTACGGCAACACCTATTCGGATCACAATCGAGGCGCCGGTGGCGCGCATGAACGCTCCGCTGGCGCTGGCGCCGCTATTGGTACCGCTTCTGCTATTGCTGCTCCCGCCCCATTTCACACACCGAGGAAGGCAAAGCGAGAGAAAGATACGCTTGCTATGCCACTGTCGCCTGTAACTCCCTATGCAGCTGCTGCGGCGGGAGCTACTGTACTTGCGCCCCAGGCTGTGCCTGCTTTGCCTTCTTTGAAACCTTTGACGGAGCGTAGGGACTATTCGCGCATGGTGAAAAGAGTCAAGGCGGATGGCACGGCGACTGTCGAAGCTGTGAGTAGCGCTACTGGTGGTACTGCTACTGTGGCTAGCGGCGCACAGCCGCGGATGAATTTTGCGTCATTGCGGAATTTTAAACGGTCGCGCACTCTCGGGATGCAGCAGGCTGCTGCTGCTGCTATAAATGCGAATGGTGGTGGCGCGGCACAGAACAAAGCGCGAGCAAATGCGCCGCGCAGTCCTGACAGCGTAGGGACGGAAGGGGTGCGCGATGCTCTCGCTCCAGCAGTTGTGAACAATTCGCTGGTTGACGCGAGATGTGCAGTGACAGATCTGGAAACATTGGGCGACTCGTTCGGAATGCCGGAGGAACTGTTTCAGGCCAATGTGTCTATTGTTGGAAATGTATTCGACGAACTGGCAACGGACGAATATGCGATCAATCTAGATCATTGCAGTCCCGAGTCGGAGAGTTTGTCAATGTTCTAACTTGTAACATTACAGCTCGCAGATCTCTTTTCGATGGTCGCATCCCTTTGTTTAGTTATTAGCTCATCGTCAACAAGTACAGTAGTAGTAGCAGCTCGCATGCACGGCGCATCATCCACGTCGCGACATGTCATACGTGTAAACAAACTTGCGCAACTACCACTCGCTATATCTCCGCCTCCTGCCCATGCGCAATCCGTTCCACTTGTTTCGCACTCCTTTCTTCTCCTCGTCGCTGAACTTTCTCATCACCAGTCCCAAGCTCTCCTTGGAAAAGTGCACCAACTCCTCGTCCACAATCCTCTTCACCAGCTCCACGTCATGATTATCCAACATCCGCAACATACTCACCACCGCCTTACCGACGTACCGCTCCCTGCGTCGAACCAACACTCCGATCGTTTCCCGAATCACACCATGCCACTCCGCCTCGCCCACCAGCCCCATCAGTCCCACCAAGCTCGCCCGCGCACGCCATTCATTCGCCGCCTCGCGCCATGTCACAATCTTCAACACAACATCCGCATTCCCTTTCACCAACACCCGTAACACCCTACTACAAAACGAATCGCACACCACCCAGTCCGTCACCAGCCCCGCGTCAAAAATCTGCGCCATCTTGTCCAAATGCACCGATTGTAACTTTCCCGCCACCGCCAATCGTCGCAACGTCATAATCCCAACCTGCTTGTCGTCCACCACCCACTCTTCGAACAACAATCGCACAATTTGCAACTGCTCCTCCACGCTCAGTCGCCCAACCCCATGCGTCACGTACCAACTTTCCATCAGCAGTTCGATCTCCGCTAATCGAATGCCCCGCGTCGGGCCCGGCACGCCCAATCCATGTGACGTCGTTGCGCGTCCGTCCTCGACGCTCGAATGCGCGATGAGCAATCTTTGCGCCAATTGCGCCAATTTTGAATGACGCCTCGCAGCATCGTCGTGCGCTTCCACTTTCAGTCTGTCTATTTGCGCCTCATCCGTTCGTATATCTGCCTTTTCACCCTGCTTTTGCGTTTCGTTTTCTGTATGTACACTGCATTTTTGCGCGCCGCCCGTGGCTGTCTGCGTCTGAGGCTGCCGTTGTGCCGCTTCCACCCCCGCTATTTCCGCCTTCACCTTCCCGCAATTGGGCTTTCGTCGACGCGCAAATGGTGTGTGCACTTTGGCTGCCACCGCTACCTCCTGCACGATGGCCTTGCTCACGTGCCGGCGCACGAGAGAGGTTGGCACAGCTTTGGATATCTTTCGTCGGCGCGCAAATGGCTTGTGCGTGCGTGTTGTCGTCGTCATGCTATGGTCGTCTATTTGCATTGCGAGGCGGGTTGGCAGAGCGCGGGGGAATGTAAAGTCAACTGTGAATGACGGAAATGGTAACGGGTTGCCATAGGGGTCAGGCGTTCGCGTGGCGTGGCAATGGTAAATAAAATTATTCTACGCTTTGGGCCCCATTTGTTAATTTTCTCACGCGCGTGTTGATATTCGTGTTGTGCTTCGTGGAGTAAGAGCTCAATTGTTTTGACTGCTCTATACATCGGTGGACTTGTTTGAATCCCGTTGAGTCAGTGTCTGTTCAAGTCGAGCAACTCATCAAGCCGATCAACACTACATGTTCAATCTCATCACATTCAATAGATTCAATATACGTTACACACGTTTGACAAATCGGTCCTATGTCGCACTCCGTTTCATTTCCAAATGGGTTACATGGACTTCTAAATCCGTTTCATTTATAAACAGCCCAACATAATTCCAGCATGTCATCTACTCACCTAATCTACATTTATCTAACACAACATAGCTTCCTACCAATCGCATCTCAACTTACAAACAAGGTACATAACCGCTAACAGGTCACTTCTTCGCGAAAGCCCGCGAAATTTTTCTAAACGGAAGCGTCATAGTGCCTTGCACACCAGAAACGGGGGCCTCATCCGCCATTGCCGATCGCGATATATCCGCCACAGAACTCGGCGATGTCTGCGAGAACCAGCTCGATTTATTATCGGCTGCAACTTCACCGTCGACCACCGCGCCACTTCTCAAAGATTTAAGCATGCTGGCCAACGGCGTCCTGATCCTCTCCCTGAGCGACATGGGTGTGCCACTGCTCGGCGTAACCTCACCACAATCCGCTCGATCAGCCGATAGTGAAAGAGGAGCTACAGTATCTCGTTCCGATTTAGCTGTTGCATCAAAGCCCAAATCCTTCCCATTCCACTCGTCGACGCCGTCTTCTGATCCGACGCATCCTTCCTGTACAGTCGGAGCCGTTGGTTTCACAACGTTATCAACACCAGTAACCGTGCTCGTGTCGTCGGGGATCGTTTTCGGTGACGCTTTTTCCATGCTCGCGTCCAGACATAGCGCAGGTACCTTTGGAAGACTGTCGGTGCGCATCTTTTCTTGCTTGTGCTTCGATTTTAGAGGTGGTGGCTCTGTCAGCTTTGGTATCATTTGATCACGAGGTGTTTTCGGCGAAGGACGGTCGCTTTCTTCATCAAAACTGGTTTGCGGCGGTATTTCTTCTCCCGAAGATTCTTTTTCGGTACAACCTTCATCATCTTTTTTCGCAACACCTGAAGCGCTCTCGTGGGGTGCTGGATCTTTAGACGAGTTTGCTTCAGGTGTCTGCACAGATTTCTCCGTCTTTGTGTCCTCTGCAGCAGGCTCTGCAGCAGGCAGAATGTCGTTTCGAGGTGATTTCGGTTCTTGATTTTTAGGCTCACTGGATTTTTCAGACCTTTTTCCTGTGGGAGCATCTGTCTCGCTTGTACTTGGAGTGTTCGCAGTATAATCCACTAAGAACCAGAAGTGAGTCCTTATTTCAGACAATGATGACCTTCGCTGTGGATCTTTGTCAAGCAATCTTGACAGCAAATCTTTCGCTCCGGGGGAAAAGTGATTTGGGAATTTAACTTTGCCTCTGAGAATTGAACGGAACACAGTGTTATCATCCTCTCCAGAAAATGGTAGATATCCCGCTAACAGAGCATAAAGAACCATTCCGCATTCCCATGCGTCTAGTTTTTCTCCGTCATATCCTTGTGAGGATGGGACAATGATTTCAGGAGGCATATATTTTGGTGTGCCGCATTGCGTCTGCAGCAATTGTTTTGCTTTGATAGCTGGATCAATGCTATCCTTCATCCAAGACATTCCAAAATCGGTGATCTTTACATTTCCGTTCCCATCGAGCAGCAAATTCTCCGGTTTCAAATCTCTGTGCACTACACCACGACCGTGACAGTAGACCATTGCATCTACGATTTGATGAAAGTACTTTCTTGAAGTTCTTTCATCCACTCGACCCTTGAGGACAATTTCGTCGTAGAGCTCACCTCCGCGGACAAGTTCCATCACCAAGTACAGTTTCTTCGAAGTAACGAGGACTTGATGAATGGATACAATATTTGGATGTCGCAGATACTGCATGATCTTAATTTCTCGCTTTATGTCTCTCTCAAAGTCTGCATTGGGCATGCTTGACCTATCAAAGACCTTGACTGCGAATTCTTCATTTGTGTCTTCATGCACGGCAAGACGTACTTCAGCGAAAGCGCCTTCGCCGATCGTCTTTTTCAGAATATACTTACCGACTTTGAGATATGGCGGCATCGCAAAGGGGAATTGGGAGCAATGCAGCTGTAACAATTAGTATGTGTGTGTTGCAGTGGTGCTAGCGTTCGGGAGGAGCTGAATGACATTCAGTTAAGACGTTAGCGCTGGGATCTGGGTGGGAATATATATGTTCGCAGACGGGAGCATGTGGATTCATGAATTTGATATGGCGAGCGCGTTAAGGAGCAGTGAGATATTTCATGGACAGTGATGGATGTGGAGTGGTACGGATCGTCGGTACATCAAAACAGTGACAGCATACAATCCAGCCAGTACGACGGAATTCATACGCGCAAGACAGGGCGTAAAGATTTCATCAGATTGTTGATGCAATCGATCGCAATTATTGGGCATGAATTCAAAAGGACGCATTGGGGATAGTTGAAGAGGCTCGGAAACATTATCGCTGCCTAGATTTATACACGGAAGATTTCGTGGCAACCTGTTGACGACTTAGCCTACTCTACCAGTACGAGCGTCATACTGCTTGACATGAGGCTGGGAGATCTGCTATCTACTCGGCGGGTGGCGGCAGTGTCTCAGACGCTGATGGTGCTGGGGTGGTTGGGGGCGCTTCTTCCTTCCGCTGGAAAGGTTTGGCAACAAAGGCACCCACATCTGAAGCGATGCCGAAGATCTTTTTGACGAGTGCAGTGGTGATTTCGGTAACGAGTAGGGTAGACAGGGTGAGGGAAGGCGGGTTGACGAGAACACCTAGGGCAGCAATGCGGGAGGCATTCTTCTTACCAGCGACCAGTAATGCCCATGAGAGCGGCATTGTAACAATATTGGTGGCGGCGACAGCGATCCCCAACAGACGGCTCGGGGCGTACCAGGGGACTCGTTTCCTGTGCAATTGACGGTGAAGTCTCGTCTGGGCATCTGGCAGCACGAGAAGGTACCAGAGAGTGGCGGCGGTTTTCGCGGCGATATTGGCGCGACCTCCATCCGGAGCGATGAATGCGGTGCCGACGAGGCCAAGGCATCGGGCGGATGTAGCTCGAGGAGAGAGTGCCATGATGGGAATGACGGAAGCTCGTCTGCGAAGTTTGGACCAGGGACAAGGCGAGCACTACTAAAAGCACTGCCTACGATGGCATCTGTATTGTTGATTTATGAATATAGGAGGCGGCATTACGAGGGTGATCTTGGCATTTTCTGACTCCGTTGAGACGATCACATTGTACACGTGTGCACTTGTCGCTTGCGATAACAAAAATGTTCTTTACAATAGCGCTACATCAGTTTTTCGCCTCTATCGCAGCCTTCCGTTCCGCCCGAGCAAGAGCTTCTTTCTCCAGGTAGGCCGTGCCATACGGCAAGAATTCATACATGTGATCTTGAGTAACTCCGTATCGTACTTCCGCTGCCCGCTGCACCTCGACCTTGTGATCATCGGTAACCTCTCCGACCTTCACTGCCGGACATCCGCCCCAAATCTCCCCGTCCGGAATTTCGGTACCAGCTGGGACGCGACTGCCTGCTTCCAGAACGACATACCGTCCCACACGAGCTCCCTTTTCGATCGTTGAACCCGCACCAATCACGTTGAATCCATCAACATGGCAGCTTTCCATCGATACGTTCGGGCCCACCAGGCAATAATCACCAACGAAAAGCTCCGGCTCAAGCGAAAGCCCCATTGCCACAGCCTCTGATGGAGAAATTTCAGAGCTGGAATCCACCGCCCCCGCTGTCAAGATGCTATTCTCGCCAATTACCGTCAGCGCTCCAATCTGAATGAGGGCAAGATCGCCTCGCACGACCGCGCCGTACATCACCGCTGATTTGTCGTTGACCGTCACGGATCCAATGATGGAAGCAGATGGCGCAATGAACGCGTTTGGTTGAACGAATGGGCGGATCGAGTGCCCATCTAGTGCCATGATGGATCGATGATTCGGCCCCGTGCCAGGCGCGGCTGCTTTGGTGGAGAAAACACGTCGCCCATGTTGTATTGCTCTTGTCCCAATTTGGCGCAGCATCTTGCTGGAATTCTGTAGCGAAGACGATGCACCAGGCCAATGACTTTTGTGCTTGATGTGGATGAAGACCTAACGCATTCGTACAAGGCGAGTTCCTGGCTTGCAGGTATGACCAGTCCAGAATTTTTTCATTCGATCAAAAATTGGATCACAGTTTCTGATCTGGTTATAAATTGTTGGACCACACAGCCGTCTGATTGGATGTCGTAGGGAATATCTAGTTTGTCCATTCAGCAGCTCTTGTTACGAGAGTTGTGGCTCGTTCTTCAGCGATACATAAAAATTTTCCTTCCTCTTTACATACTTTACAAGAAAAGCGCTGGATGACGGCTGTAGCTTCATAATATACATCGTAAAATTGAACAGCCAAGAATCACAGCATATCAACAAGGGGAAGCTTCCTGAGCAAAAAGTATATCTCAGCCGCTGCCAAAATTGACAAGAAAGCGCCCAGTAGAATCTGAAAACAACGTGTGCAACCGCGTCCGCTTGTTGGATCCGCCGATTGAAACCCAACCTCCATGTCGTCTGCCGAGGATACATTCGCCGTCGCTACTGCCTGAGAGAAATCACATTCGCGTAGCCATCTGGACACACCTTTCTGCACCAGCACTAACAAACTAAGCGTCAGCAACGCATTCACCACTCCGAGTGCGATGCGCTCAATACAATATTGGTCGTTCTCACCAGGACTCCCGCTGTACATTCCCACGAGGAACAGCGCATGTCCCATAACGGCGAGTACGAATAAAAAGATAAGTAAACATCCTTCCACAGACACAAAGTAGTCAAACAAACCCATGGCGCGCATTCGCAAACGCCAATAGAACCACACGCCTGCAGTCGTATCCCCATCACATTCCAATCTTCCTGGAAGCGAAAGTTCGTCTAGACAGACTTCGCAAGTCATACGAGCCTCGGAAAGGAGCAGCGGGAAATGGGCATCGGCGCGGTATGTTTGCCATCGTTGAAGACAAGTTAAATGAACAGATGCGACACAACGGCAGGGTGTGATGAGCGGTGGGGTCGAGTCGCGGCAGATGCGACATTCGGCGCCAGGAGATGTTTGGCTCATCTGGTGTTTTCCACAGCTGCAAGTTGTTGAAGCACTTGGGCGAACACAAAACGCGCCAGGACGCTTCTTTCAAACTGCCTGCTACAGTAACATTAGCAGAGCATGCGAAAAGGGAGAATGCAATTTGTCATAGATGCCGAGATTTTCCAGATTTTCAAAGGAATAGTTGGCTGCGAACAGCTTCTGCTCTGACCAATAAAAATCATGCACGTGTCGATGAATCTCGAGCAGCTTTACTCCATCAACCGCGGACGAGTCCTTCGGCACCTTCGTGTCGAGGACCCTCACTATAGGCTGTAGCCTACTGCGGTAGCCAACAACACCTTCGTCTCCCGTGTTGTAGCTTCGTTGTCGGCCTAGCTAACATCCGTCCACTGAGGTACCTCATACCTTCCCAGTGAAATCACGTATTTGTGTTAGCGAATCAGCGACCAAGATCAATCAATACTTCCATACAATCCGCACGCATATCCAACATGACCGACGTACCGCGTTCGTCCAAGTACCGCATGGTTTCAGTCGATGAAGCCTACCACGCAATAGCAAACTGCATCAAGCCTCTCAAGCCTACAACTGTACCTCTCGCCACAGCACGAGGAAATAGACTTGCCACAGATATCATTGCACCATTTACATTTCCGGGGCATCCCACGAGCATGAAGGATGGTTACGCTTTCGACTATTCAACCGCTCATACTCTTAAATATCTTAAGGTATCGGCAACCGCCCTGGCAGGCCTTGATGCAGCAGTGCAGGCTCTAGGAGAAGGCGAATGTGCTTACATTACCACCGGTGCCCCAATGCCTCCAGGCACGGATACTGTTGTAATGGTTGAGCACACAAGTCCTGGCCAACAACCAGATACTATCGTGGTCAACAAATGGCCCGCGTCTGCCGGAGAAGATGTTCGTGCCATTGGATCAGATATTACTAAAGGCGAAATTGTACTCGAAAAGAATACCTATCTTGGTGCACCAGAAATAGGAATTCTGGCCACCTTCGGCATGAAGGAAGCTTCCATAGTTCCCGGCCCTGTCATAGGTGTACTCTCTACTGGCGACGAGTTGATCGATCTTGATATGGTAGCACAGGATTCAGATGATCCAGTTCCATTTGGCAAGATCGTCGATAGCAACCGTCCGATGCTTCATACTGCTGTGAAAGACACGCTGCCATTTTCGCAGAGTGTTGATTTTAAGATTTTGCGTGATTCAGACGAAGACTTTGAGAATCGTCTCCAGCACTTTGCGGAGAATAGTGATATCCTAATCACGACTGGAGGCGTGTCCATGGGTTCCCACGATCGGGTGAAACCCACGTTGGAGAAGATGGGGGCGGTTGAATTTGGACGTGTCAATATGAAACCCGGTAAGCCTATGACGTTTGCAGTATTGAGTGAGTACAACAATTCATGTTTCGCGCTGCCGGGAAATCCAGTCAGCGCATTCGTTTGCTTCCATCTTTATGTCGCGTTTGCAGCCCGGCTGATGGCTGGCTACTCTATTGAAGAAGCTAAGGGAAAGCAAGTTGATGCTGTTCTGAATGAGGACTTGGCGCTTGACCCTGTAAGGCCGGAGTTCCAACGTGCTCGTCTTGAGGTAAGTTTGGAGTTTTCAATTGAACAATTGTTATGTACTTATTGAAACCAAGTAGTTGTTAACGCGGGTAATTTAATTTTCGGTTTATGCAGTGGAAAGGAGAAAGATATATAGCGTACTCCACGGGGATGCAACGAAGTTCGCGACTGATGTCTGCATGCGGTGCGGACGCTTTTCTAATCTTACCGGCCAAGACAGGGGTGTTGCCAGCGGGTACAGTTGTGAAAGCACTGATGCTCCACTTGCGAAGTATCTCAGCGTGATATTTGTAACTGTTTCTTGCATGCAGATTATGTAGTTGGTTTCCAGCACTGAGCCGTCGGCTGAGTTTTGGCGGCATGAAATGAGCCATAACAGAATGGCAAATTCGTATATTGTGGCTGGGCCGCGCGGCTGAGAGGAGGATCGTATCCCAAAAATCTCACGCCAACATCTCAGCTGGAAAAACGGACATTAATGCCTTGCTGTGCTGGTAAGATAGATAGTGTGTGTACGCATTAGAGATATTTTGGGAAGTAGGGCAGTGTTGCGAGGCTGACAGGGGATGTGACGTGGTGAGATACTCTATAGAATGGTTCAGTTTCTTTGTCGAAAACTGGAATTGGGGACGGACGAATACAAAGCTGTGGTAAATTCACACAAGCGATCGCGCTGGTCTGAGCTGGGCTGGATGAATGCAAGGTGGGTGGCAATGTACAGTTGTGTAGTGCTGTGCTGTGCTGTGCTGGAGTAGATGGACAGAGGATTGAGGTGTCGGTCGATTGCGGCGATGAGATCTGTGAAGGTGATTGAGCAGGTGGTCCTCCGGGAGGACCACCTGCTCAGTCATCTCAGCTGGGCAGCGATGTCGAGTTTCGAAGAGTTTGAATTGCATCGCGTGCCTGACACACGCCTTGACTGTGGATAATGTCCATAGATCCGCCTTGTGGGTGTGATGTCATGTTACGGTGTTACAGGGGGCAGGGTGGTAGAAATTTCTTGTAGAGCTGTTGTGTGGAAGAACGAATTGTTACAACTGTTGTACAGGGGGACAGATGAACGTGTATAGTATTGTCGAGTTGAACGGCAAGGAATGGGACACTCGAATAAGATTTTTGGTGCAGCAACGGGACGATGTGCATCGTTGGGAGGGTTTGTATGGTTGGAGGCAAAGAGGAGAAAGCGGCGCGTGCGCGGAGCGGTGCGATGCGATGCTATGCGATACGATACGATGGAATCTGCCGAGCCGGAACTCGAGTAGACTGCTGGACAGAGCGATGGGTCTGGTCTGCAGGGTGACTTGCATCAATTCTCAGCGCCGTGAAATTTGATCACAGTACAGTATGACAAGCCGATTTTGTGGAATTTGATTCAATACATTACAGTTTTGATTGCATTTTTGTACCGTTGTGATAGACTCTTTGAAACCACAAGTGCTAATGGCTGCCAACATACGGTACATATATTTTGTACCCATGCGCTGCTCGGTCCATCTGCTGTACATTGCGGCATCTCGATTGGATTGTCCAACCTCCTCAATTTGAAGCTCTACAAAATAAACTGTCTAATAGATAACCGCTCCTTTCCATTTTGCCTGCACCAGAGATTCGGCCTGATTTCAAATCCAATCTCTGCTCTCGCTTCCCGTCTGCATGCACCTTTCGATTAATTCAAACTCCCGCTTTGCACCACCCTTCCATGACCTGAATTTACTTCTAGCGTTTTGGGCGTCAAGTCGATAACTTTCACGCAGATTTCGACTATTTACGCCAACCTATGTGAGGTACTACACCGATGAACCGCTCGCAAATGGTGTGCATCAAGCGGGGGGAAGCTGCCATAACCAATTACACCGTTCCCCGCCAGCCGCACACTTCACCTCGCCAATACTTATCCCACATTTCCTATTCAGCCAAACTGATGAGGTACGTGTACCACATAAATTAATCTACTCTCGAGACTGCCTACCGCCAATCTCAAGACCTAAATAACCCTTACGACGTAAAATCTCAACTCCATTTTCGCTACCCGCTATAATATTGTCAGGATTCGTTCCGCCCATCGTCATCGCAAATGCTATTTGTCTACAACATGCGTTACATGCTGCGCTTACTCATTGGATATATTCTTATGATCAACAAACTGAGCGGCGTTTCTTACGTGGCTCATCTTAAAACTGTCGGACACAGCTACATCTGGAGCGCAAATTCGAAACTGCGAAATTACTCTTCGTCAACCCACCCACCCACACACGCGCACCATCTGTCCAGAGCTCATATTGCCTTAGCAGCTGCCATCTGTCCAGCCAGCCTTTCTAGCCGCCCATTCCAAGTCTCTCGATATACCAATCACGAGACTGTTCTATTCACATCTTTTGTTGTACATGTGGATAGTCGCTGTAATAGGATGCGCGCACTCCTCACAGCAAATCACTTTCTCTATTTTCTGTACACTCACCTCTGTGTACACGGTACACCTCCTGAAACATTTCGCTTTTCCACTTTAGGACTTGTGAATACAAGTCTCAACATTCTCATCCAATAGCATCTCTGCCTCCCGACCTATTATTGTTCTCGACATTTTATCAAATCCATTCTACCATTGCTTTTCATAAGAAAACACACCCTAATATCTTACCAGATGTTGTTCGCTGTGTTCCGAATTACTACTGTATATCCACAACGGTTGGAACCCTTGAAGTAATCCGTTTAGCTTCACTTTTCTTCTTGAGTATACAAGACCAGACAATTGCTCTCCTATCAGTAGTTGATATACCAAAGGTTTTTTGCCGCAATCACTCCTTCATCTCACGTCAGTCCACCAGGCCCCTGGCAAAGACGAAAAGACTACGAAAGCTTCACCGGAAAAATACGCCTTCCAGCCTATCACCGCCGGTCCATGTGTACCGCAAGACTTGCCAGGATTGATAGTGTATCAAGTCTGAAGCTACCGCGTGATTTGAAAAGCAGCCCAACAACTCTTGCTATAAATCTGAGAATCTGGGCAGCAGCTTTCTCATCTCCTATCCGCAACACTTCCGTCAACCGTGAAAGCAGCTCTTCTTTCAAGCACTAATAACCTCTAATCGACTCCTCTTCTACAGTCGCTTACAAGAAATCTACAACATGAGTTCAGGAGCAAGTTCTTCACACGGAAGTTCATCCCATCGATCTGGTTTTCTCGCCGGTGAAACTAATGCTGCCTTTCATGAGGAAATTCAACAGCTACAGAATTCAAGAAGGAACCAAAGCAGCTCAATGAAGCAAGCAGAACGCAGGAAGAATGCTGATGCGCACTATGCGAAACGTATGCTAGCCGCTGATGCCGCTGGCAAGAAGAAGAAGGAGAAATCTTAGCAACTATTCGGGCACATACATAGTGTCAAGGAAGAATGACATGTTGCTTCGTACTGCAACAGAAAGGAAGAATATTCTTCACCACGCCTTCCTCATTCTGTCTTTCCAGAAACGAATGTATTTTAAGCCGCAAGCGAAAAAGATACCTGCTCTTGCTGATCAGTGTTGCTAAACCTCCAGAAAAGGAACAGTGAAAGAGGCGACGGAAGCTGAAGATATCTCGCGATGGTTGTATGGAATGCGTCGTGTGTGGCCTCTGGGCTTTAGATATATACAAGAAGAGACCTTCACTTCAATATAATACTGATTAAGTAGTGAAAACTAGAACTGAGGTACTTTTCATCCAGATTGGCTGTAAATTGTGCATGTTGAACATCATAACTTCTCCGGATGAAGGACCCTGTCAAAAATCTTATATATGCGGGTGAAAGAAATGGAGAGTGTTCCTGAGAGGTAACAGTGGGTTTCTGAATTCCAAGAGTCGAGAAGCGAACCGTCTGAAAAGTGTGGATTTTGTGAGCAGCGTAGAAAAGCATGTTCTGAGAACTGAAGCGGATTAGAAAACTCGTCTCGTTGGATCTGCAGTCATACTTGGCGATATGAAATCTTGTGCTGACCTCTCAGGATAGGAACAGGTGTAGATATTGTCGTAAGGGTGGAGCACATGGTTGACGCTGATATTGTTAGGGTTTGACAAGTGTACGATATTCCAAAGCTATCGTACTCGACTTCCATTACCACTCCTGTCCCTCTACTACTGTAGTGAATGTTGTTGGTTCACGATATAATATATGATACAGAACAGGGACGAATCTGAGCTACTGTCGAGTATGGATGAGTCAGCTGTTATATTGTCATCATCATCATGAGCTGTAAGTTTTCGGCAGGCTGCATGTCTGTACTTTTTTTAGTGCAGCATAAGCGCATTTGTCTTTTACCGTACAAGTACGCTAGTACTATCGCACTACACCAACGTAACTTTGCTTCAAATACAGGCCGTTTCACAAGTGTGATCCTCCTTTCTCCTTACTAAGAAATGCCTTTTTGAGGATGAGAAAGCTTCATCGGCTCGAAACTAGCTGATTGTTTCGTTTGTGTACCGTGAAAATTCTTGAAACGTTTCACGACGTCTGCATATTGGTTTTCTTACAACGTGTGACCAAAAAACATCGATGTAAGTAGCAAATATAGCGATTCTGATGGAATCGATACACATTCCAGAGAAACGCTTTGTGAGCATGAAGCAGACAAATGATCTACGAAACTTAAAATAAGAGACACAGGAGAGGTTTACTGACCGTTGAGTACAGAAACCTGCTGTCGTGGCCGAAAAGATAGATAAAAAGGCTTGGAATGCTGCATACGCTTCCATGCTTCCGTCTTTCGAAGCAACTTGCTGTTTCAAAATATACCACGCGGCTGAGCTGGAATGACCAAGACCTGCCGCATGGACATGTGCACTGACTATCGAACAATATGGAAAATTACACAAGTGATGTGGTGATGACTGTGCGACCAAAAGTTGTGGAGAGAGAAGCATTAATGAGAAATGTTCCAGCAGCAATAAGGAAAGCATTGAGGGACGTTTTGCGAACAAATGATCAGTATGTGCTTTCTGTGGACAGTAAGAACCCAGCAAGATATGGTGTATTGTACGGTTGGAATATTGCGGTTTTGCGAGATACTCGCTGAAGCTTTGGCATAACGTTTTGGGAGTCTCGTGACTTGCCAGGGAAAATGATAGTCTTGCAACAGTGGTGGCGGATTTGGATACGAAGAGGCAAATTGATTTGAAGAAATTGTTCAAGTCGTCATATCGAACGAGTACAGTCCATGTCAAGCGTCTAAATTAGTAGCACCGAAAACAATTATCACCGTCGGGTGCTATCTCGAGGAAGATACTCAGTCCACTTTTGGGCTTGCATGAGGAGCTGCATATTATTTTCGATACCGTCTTAACCACTCATATTACACGACACAGCATAAAACTACAACCATTCCTATTCAGGACGACATTAGACGCTCATGCATGACCTTTCTGGTTTTGCACTTGAAACCAACTTCCTGATATGACATGTCGCAAATACTAATCCACTGTCATGTAATCTTCAACTGTGATTTTGTGTTTTACACTGCTCTGTTCTGGCAAGATAATATCACATCATGTTAGTTAGCAATAATATGTTCTTCTTGCACGGTATATATTTATGAGAGCGCGCAATGCGATCTCTTTCCACATGTCTGGAATCATTCTCACAACATACTGGACATAACGCGTTCTATTTAGGGCATGTAAGGTAGGCTGTCTGAGTACCTCATGCATTGTGCTTGGGAGGGACCAGAGAAGATCAGTAATAGTACTTGAGCGAGACAATTCTTCTACTCCTTGGAAAGCTTTGTCCGAGTTTTACAATTGTGGTGGCGCACTACTCCAACTTCTTACGTGTGGAAAACATCGCTTGATAGTCATGAAGAGCGAGATAAAAGATAACACTTGATCCTTTTTCGACAAATAAGTGATTGGTGCGCGTAGTGAATTCTAAATCTAATTTTAGCTTGTGGGAATTACAGTTTACAACTTGGTCACTGAGTTCCACGCCTTCTGAGTACCTGTGGAGTTGCGCTAGAGCTTCAATTATCATATTGCTCAATCATCGATACAATGCGGAAAAGGAAAGACTTCCCAAGTGCATTCATATGGAATGCATGTCTTGGACAATGCCAATAACAAGTTGAAACGTGTGACAACAAATATCCCTCTAGACTGGGGATTTGGAGAGGATATCCATGTAATGCATCTCACCCTGAGGTCAAAGTTCATGCAGCAGTTCCGCAGCCCATCGTTTTAGGCCGAACAGGCTATGCGCCTCATATCTTCTTCGCAAGCTGTGTGTTCGATTCTCACGAACCTCGACTAATCGATAAAATAAATCTAAGTCATGGCCTGGTCCCATGCAAAATGTTCTGTCCTAATTATCGTATGACAATTGCTGAATAAAATTTTGGAGTCCGAATTTTACAAAATTTTGTAATTTCTAGCCCTAGCTTAATCGATGTCGGCGGCAAACACCTTTGAAGTGTCGCGCCGCCACCGGTCTATACAATGTCCGATAGTATGGTATGACGGAAAGGGGGGAGGGAGAAAATTCTCGGATCTCTCTACTCCTAGTAAACGCAATACTACTTTTCCCTTTTTTTAATTTGTCCCGCCTTCGCGTTGATCCCGCGTGCGAATAGACACGCCAACATGGTACTCTTGTGGAGGGACAAATCTGGTGCCCCTTCGAGCTCCAGCCGCACCTTCCGCGGCGACTCCGACATGAAGTTCTTCTTCTTCTATGAATACGTCGCAATGGACGGGAAATACCTCGAGGAGAAAGCCTCCGAAATACTGGCTTCCCTTGATGACCCCGCCTTCGACTTCTACTTCAACACATTCTCCGCAGACGGGGACTTCAAGCCGTCTGCCTCTGATTTAAATACCATCAAAACCGCGTTCCTGGAGCACTTCAAGACTGTAGTGCAATGGCTTTGTCGATTCGACAACGGGCAGCCTTGGCTGTAATCCGAATTGGTGAGCCACCGCGAGGTGTTCGAGCCCTCCTGTCCCGTTAGTCAGGCTAGAGTCGAGTGTGGTAGAGAAAAGGAGACTCGTCTGCCTTAGTGTGGGTTGTAAGGCCACAAAGACGATTCGTATATAATCCTGTGGTTACCTGGTGAATATTGGTGTTGCACCGAACGGATGGTGGTTAAAAAACCCTAAAAGGGGAGAGGACACCAGGCACCATGGACGTGAGTGTCTTTTGTACGAAGAAACGGGCAGATGGATGCGTGTAGGGAAAATGGAAGAAGATGGGGGGCCCTGGAGAGTAGGGCGGACACTGGTATAGCGATGCATACAGCGATACGCTGGTACATCGACAGAGGAGCAGTAGCTCGAGAGCAGGGAACCAGGCACCCGAAGATACCTGATAGAAGGGCAAGGGCACCACCAGTGACGCGTGGTATCGGGAAAAGGGAAGCTGATCCAACAGAGTAACCAGTCAAGGACTGAATCAGAGAGTTACCAAGGTCGGCGCGGTCCGCGCTATAGCCAAAGACGAAGCAGGCTTCCATGAGACTGCAAAACGATAGTTGGGAGCACATCAATAACCAAGTCAGATTAGTCGGCGGGGGGGGGGGGTTTGTTTGCTGAACCAGCAAGACGGCCAGGATAGAAAGCTGATAAAGCGATGAATGGGTTCCAGAAACAGGCCAGAAACTAAAGAAAAAGTCGAAACAGGCTGCAATGAGACTGTGAAACGCAAGTTGGGAGTGGCTCGCAACCATACCTCCGGATGGGCACCAGGAGGCCGAAGACACCTGATTGAGGGGTACGCGCACTACTGGTGACGCGTGGCAGGGGCAATGCTGATACAGCGTCCCGACATTGAGAAGCTGAATCAGCGTGTAACAGGTAGAAAATCCGCAGGAGCGGCAAACCACCCGAAAGGTGTCCCGAGCCTCAGTAGAGGAGATGGTAGATCAGATGAACCTTATAGTGTACCCATTGGGTAGTCTCGTATGAGAGATGGTATCGCTACCCGGATGGGGTTGTGCGATTGGAGTGCTCACGCGAGGTGCGTATGAATGGAGCAAGTGACGTAATACGTCGAGCTGTTGGCTAACACTAAGGTCTTCCCGGAGAGGGTTTAACGTTAGGTATGCGAACACTGTTCCAATCGGTCGTAATTCCACTTGAGTTTACGTTACTGTAGAAACCGAGCCTACTAGCTATTCCAGTGGTGTATTTATACTAAGTCTACTGTAAGCTAGGGTTAGTGGTTAGGAATAAATATTCAGTTAGTTGACCAACCAGAGCCCAGTTAACGGCACTCGCCTACCCGCGAGGTCATTGCCAGTTAGGCTTACATTGTAATGTACAGCTGATCAGCTTGACGTTAAAATTTGCCCCTTGTGGGGTCTTGGACGGGGCCGATGGGCCCGAGTGGGTTATTTACAGCCTTACGCTTGTCCCAATTACAGGAAACACGCCTAGTTGGCTGGTGCCTTGTGATTGCCACATCCCGTAAGTGGGTACTGTAGGACCAGCCGGGGTGGCGATCGCTAAGGGAGTTCTAGAATTGCAGCCGTGTCAGGGCGAGGTGAACCGCAACGCGCTGGTTGAACTTGCGTTTCGCGCGTCGCTCGGTCGCGCTGGCGATCGGGTAGTACAACGGCGGAACGCGTAGGGAACGATCGCAACACGGGATTCGCGGGCCGGCGCAAGCCGTGATCTCAGGGTGAGATCACCGAGTAAACTCTAGCACAACGCGATCCACACAGGGGTCGTAAATCCCTGGCCTAGTGGCGTGCGACGCAACGCGCGCTATCGCGGTGCGACGCGGTTCGACGCGGTTCGACGATCGGTTTATGCGCAGCGCGCACGCGAACGTCGGCGATCGTGAGCAACCCGCACGCAACGTTGTAACGCAATCGGTCCTCGCGATTCGCTAAACGCTTAACTCGGAGCTGCGAAGATGCTGCCTGTTTATTGGTAGGGTGCGAAGCACAACGACCATTAATTGATAACTACTAAAGGACAGGCTGTCATTGCGTGGCCGGCCGGCGGCCGCTCGCTCGCACGCAAAAAGGGAAATATTTGCAAGTCTTTTTCCCATGGGAAAAAGACTTTCGTCATAAAAAACCAAAAAAGGGGAAATAAAGGAAAATTCGTAGAAATCGCTACACGTGGCGCCGGGCTCGCAATCGCACGCGTTCGCGCAGGTGCACCGTAACACGTAATCGGTTCGCCACGCGTATGCTCGCTTACTAACTAACTCAGCGCGGATGCACGCGGACTCAACTCGTCGATATCGCTTCAACCTGCATTTGCGTTAGCAACATAAATTGCACCATACTCCCCCCGACTAACATCACAGCGCGTCCCCGCGCGTCATCTCTCCCTGCATATCCTTTGCCTTTTTCTTCTTCTCTGTCCACTCTTCTCCTTTCGATCCTCTCTCTCTTCTTCTATCCTTCTTCTCTTCTTCGGTCACTCGCGCTCGCCGTTTCGCTTGTTGTCGCACGCGCTCGCTTCCGTTATGGCGCACGACGGTGATACCCTTCCTAGCTGGCTGCGCGCCAGTGTTCCTTCAGGCGAAGAAGCTGCGACGCCGCTACGCACGCCGTCTGCTGCTTCGCGCTTCGCTTCCCCTGCGCCTACGAGCCCCGAGAGCCCGTTTTACCTTTCCATGGCGCAAGCGTCATCCGCGAGCGCTCCGGTTGCCGCGACGGCGAGTGCGCATAACACGGACGGCGCTGGCGCATCGCCCGATGTCGACGCGACAGTAGACGTGACCGCCACTCCCGCATCCGCGTCTGGGAGTCGCGCGAACGTCGGTGTGCCCTTGCGGTCTATTCCTGCTCCTTCCTCTGTTTCTCTTCCTTCTGCTGCGCAACACGTACCCGCCGTCGCCCCGCGTGCGCGCTACGAAGACCCTTCTGCCTTCCGTTTTCTGCCGCGCGCGATACCGACTTGGTCTGAGTTAGGCCGTGTTTAATACTTCCCGCGTCGTTTTCAATGGGTGCGTATCGCCGATGTCAACCGCTACGCGGTATTTCCCGGCCACAAGAACACACAGGCCGTGTGGGACGCGCGGCGTGAAGCGGCACTATGCTACTTAGCCGTACCCACCAATCTTCCATGCGACACTTATTTCCTTGAAGACGCAGTGGACGAGCGGCTTGTGCGTCATCTGGAGCGACTCCGTACGATGCGTCGCGACGAATTTGCGCATCTTGACCCGTGGGCGGCGGCGCCTAGCGCCGGCTTCCTGTTGGACGGTGGTGTCCCCTGGAACGAAATCGAACAAGAAGGAGAAGTCAGTGTACCGTGGTTCTTCGACGCGGGGATGCGTTCCGAAGCGCGCCGCGAGTTACGCTTGTGTCGCTCAACCGGTTACTTCGTCACGTATCGCGACGCGGAGTTTTGCGAGTTCCCCGAGGATCACGTTGGCGCTTTCTTTCCGCGCTACGATCCGTGCGACTGGCCGGAAGCGCCTGAGTCGTTATCTGTTCCCTTGCCTTGTGTCTTCCATTATGCGCCGTCCGTTCTTCTTGGCCTTGATATTCCTGTGGAGACGCGTTCTTATTTCTGGGCCGTTGCCCTTAGCGAGTGGGTCGTCATGGTAGCTTGCGCGTGGCTCCATGTCGCGTTCGTTGAGCGCCGCATCGTTCGCTTGAGCGACAAACTCGTCGCTGGTATCGAGAGCGTCGGCGCTGCGGCGGTCGTTCGTGGCGGCACGTATTCGGTTACGCATTTAGAAAGTCTTCTGTCGGAGCATCGCGCGTGTCCTTGGGACGAGACGCCTGTCTTCGACGTCGCCCCGGGTGTGGACTTTAACGAAGGTGGCCAGTGGCTGCCCTGGAGCGCGGAACGCGGCGTGATAGACTGGGCGCACGGCGCGCTCGGGGTTCATCGTCATACCGAGATTCCGCACTTGTTGTTGAAGTCCCCGCGTAACCCGTCGCGCGGCGCGTTCGCGCACTTGGAAGCGGGTGATGTTGTGACCGTGGACGCCGTCTTGTCGGCCTTGTCTTCCAACGAGTTGCATATGATGCGCGCAACTAATTCGCGCGAGTACGCGCAATACCTTGGTATGGCTGCGTTATTGGCCGTCGAGCGCCGGCGTTTCCGCGACGGCCGCTATTCGTTATTCCCCTATAAGAAAAGGAATATGTACCCCTGATATGCTTTAGATGAACCAATGATGTACGTGATATCTCTACTGTACGCAAGAGATACTTCGCTGATGTCCGGGAGATGAGCATATGGACATCTCCCGTCCATCATTGGTGTATCGCTATGCGGCCATCAGCTGAAGAGCAAATGTTCCTTATCCGTCCATCAGAGGAACACCACGCATGTCATAGGTACATCATGCGGCCATCTTTGGTACATCTTTAAGGCTTACTGGGTTCTCCGAGTCACCTCGGCCTCCTGTCGACATTACTCAGTTGGACGCGGCGCTGCGGGCGGAGTACGTCAAAGTTTATAACGAACTGCAGGAGTTGAAGAAGTCCATTCCGAGCCAAGACGTCGCCAACGCTTCGGCTGGTGCGGGCGCGAGCGCGGCGGTTGATAGCGTCGCGGCGTCGAGCGCGGCCGCGGTTATTGACCAGGCAGAGGCGCCTGCGGTGGTGGATGGCGAAGACGCCGTTGCGTTAGCGGGTTGGACGGGCGCGGCCAACTTGCAAGCACAGATCTCTTCGGCTGAACAAAACCGCGATGAGGCGCTTTCGCGTGTAGCATCGGTTGCCCAAGCTCGAGACGAAGCCCTGGGACGCCTTGACGTGGTTATCAAGGCCCGCGACGAGGCGGTTAAGGCTCGCGACGATGCGAACGAGGCGCGCGACGAGGCCGTATCGTTCTTGCGCGAGGCCCGCGAGGCGCTAGCCGCATCCGAGGCTCGCGAGGCCGCGTTGAAGCGTAAGGTCGACGAGGATGCCGTGCGAATCGAGCGCATGCATAAGGATATCGGGGTAATGCAAAGTCGTGCGGCTACGCAAAAGAAGGAGGTCGAAGATGGTCGCGAAGCGTTGGCGGCCCTCCAGTCTCGCTACGATTCCGCCGGTTCAGCGCAGGAGGCTGCGCAGCGCGCGTTGGCTGAGGTCTAATCTAATTTAGAGGCGGAGAGAGGTCGGTTGGCTGCTCGAATCGCCGCTGTGCGTGACGGGTATCGCGCTCGGGAGAGGGAGACCGTTCGTTGGGTTCAAGAAACTATCGAGCGCGCTCATCGCATGGGCTCGGCGTTGAATGACGTCGTCAATTTCATGCAGCGTTCTCCTGCGGGTTCTGTTGACGAAAGGGAGTCGACTGGCGCGACGCAGTCGGTGAGCGGGTTGCAGGCAGAGGCGACGCGTGGTGCGACGGGAAACGTTGGTTCGGGTCGTGGCGGGGCGCGTCCCATGACGCGTTCTCGTGCAGCGGCGAGTTCCGCGGGTCGCGCGAAACGTACGGGCATCCCTCCACTTCGGATTGGCGTACACGATGGGCGCGTCGTTCGGGTGTTAAATTCCGAGCGGCGACGCGGTCACCAGGCAGATACGGCTTCAAGCCGTGCTCGTTCACGCGGTGCGGCAGCCAGTTCGTCGAGCCGCCACTCGCGTCGAGACGACGACACGCGCGCGCCTCCGTCCTAGTTATCACTTCTATTTCCTTCCGCGCATTGCATCCTCTTTGAAATAAACTCTCACTACTGTGTCTGAAATCGGGCCTGGGGCAGTACTGTACGGCAGTAAAATTCACTGCCTGAGGCAGTAAAATTTAGTACTGTAAAAATATAAATTAATGCCCTACTTGCCGGCAGTACAGTGCACTGCCCGGAGGCAGTGGCCATGTGCTGCCGACGGCAGTAGAAAGTACTGCCTGGATGTATGACGTGAGGCAGTGGTGGGAGGCAGTGATAGTTGCTGGATTTAGATTGTCTTTCTGGCAGTGATTTGTGCTACATTGGCCTGTAAAATAAAGTAGTATATTGTGCTGACTTGGGCAGCACAGGGAGGGAGTAAAATATGCTGTCCAGGAATATGGCCCACGGTAGTACTATTTGGTGGCGTGGGATGCACCGTGTGGCAGTAGAAGCTAGTGTTTCCGGCAGCGTGCTGTGCTGGCTGCGGGCCCGAATGACGGCAGCACATTTTGCTATATTTAGGTAGTGCCTCGATGTACTGTATGATACTGCCTGCAGGTCATGGCAGAGGCAGAGAAATGTACTGTATTCTATTATTGGACAAAGCAGTAATTTCTGCTGCTGTGTGGTGCTGCTTTTTTGTACTTACAGGTAGTGACAAGTCTATGTTCTGGCAGTAGAGTAATGCAGTGGAATATGATGACAGCAGACATGCGACGAGGCTGTGTATTCTACTGCCTGTGGAAGCGAGTGGGGACAGTAAATTATGATGTCTGACGAAATGTGTGAAAGCAATGAAATGAGGTGCTGATAGTCTCTGGGAAAAGCTGCCTGATAGTACTGCTTTATGATACGAAAAGAGCTACCGTACCGTGCTACTTGCCGTGGTGGAAAGTGCTGCCGTGCTCTACTACTTGCGTATGTGTAAATCACTGCCACGCTGTACTGCTCCAGGATATGTGAATTGCTGCCCCACAGCACTACAAAAAGTAGTAGATTTTGATGTATTATAGAGCTGTCCAGATCAGCGTAAAGTACTGTCTGAGAGTGTTGTACTCGACAGGGGCATAGGACAGTACCAGTTACTGCCTGTGGCAGTGCAGTGTACTACCTGGAAGTGCTACCTGTGGCAGTACATTTCACTACCTGGAACTAGTGCTTGAGACAGTACAATTTACTGCCGGGAATTCTATACTAAACCAGTAAATTGTAGTGCCCGGCGGTACTAACTCGGACAGAACAGGAAAGTAGTATAATATGATGCCTGCGGTAATACTTTCTAGTGCCTACAATTGACGTTTAGGAAGATAAAATCAGGTGCAAATGCCATTCCAGCCGCATGTTCAGGAATCCAGCTACGAAATGTCGGGCAGAATGGAGTATCTCTCTCGGTAGTCTTCATAGAAACGTATAGGGATAATCAAGTGTGATCTGAAAGGACGTCAAAACTTTTATATTGCATGGAAAACGATGCCTAACGGACTGTTTCAGTTCTATCATTAGACTAGACTACTCATCAAATCGAACTATCGTACCTAGAATCTTATTATCTCTACAACTAGGAGTAATGTTCAAGCAGCTCTAGTTTCTTGCTATTTGAACATGACATGCTATTTCTGTTCCACCCTATCGGGTGGACAAGGAATAGCATGTGATGTTCAGACAGGAAACAAATAAACACAACTATAAATGATCTGAAACCAGTTAGCAATCGGATATAGAAAAGTATCGAAAGCATGGGAACAAAATGAGTATGAATGGAATGAACAAACTTATCATCATTGAACTATTTTTGCAAGCTTCCATCAAGCCAACTTACAATCAATACCCCTGTGCCAGAATCATTTCGAATCAATAGACTAGAAAGAGGATCAGTGCAGAATGATATTCATGGATAGTGCACTATCTTTCCTGGAGAGCATGTGGTAAGAAAGGAAAAAGGGGAAAGATACCTCTACGACAACGTACCAGCCTTACCTGCCATCTTCATGATACCCAGATGATGAAATGGTCCTATACGTCGCGCATCAACTGCCTTAAATAGACAGCTCATACACCCATAATGACCTCGTCGTAACCAGAAGGCAGATGATTTGGCAGACGATGATGTGGCAGATGATTTGGCAGCGAATGATCTGTCAAATTTTCTGGACGTGAGAAATTAGCAGAAATTGAAATCATGTCCCTACGCAAAGTCAAAACAACCTAAAATTATTGGTAGTGATATCACTAGGACATATGTCCAGCTGCATACTGAAGGAGAAACAGCTAATAAATGCTTTAGATTAGAGAAGTAGAAAATTTCATTGAGAATTACAACTGTTTCCTCAAGAATATAAATTTGATTACCATACTAAGACTATTACTGCGACGCACTGTGCAATATGCTGAAGCGTATTCATAAGTTTTTTTACTGGGGAATTTCTAGTAAATAATGGAAGCATAGCCATTTCATTCATGAAGAGCAATCAGGAATCTATGTAGTCCTGAAAGCTCACTGAAGAACCCAGAATGGGATAACTAGTCAGATTATAATTGGGTAAATAGGGAACTATTCTGTATTTTGTTTTCGATATGATGCAACAGTAAGAAAATATAAACAGCATGAGTTACTAACGTTTATCAGCTAGATAAAGACGTATATCACTATTTCATCCTACTCTTTATGCAGGGGATGATACTAATCAACGATTTTTGTGATGTTCTCTCGATTCTAAAGAGAAGAAATTAAGATTATGTATGTTAGAAGTAGGGGAAATTGCTAAGCGGCAGGCGATATATCGCACACATATTTTTGTAAGCTGATTACTTCCAGACATTCATCAAAAGCCTTTGTACTGGCTGCAATTGCGAACAGTTGCGAATTTCGAAGAAAAAATATCTATCTATGTTTGAACGGTGCTGCTCATACTCCCTGAATAGTGAATTTCAAGGCTATTGTAGCGCAAAAAAACTGCTCTCCTCTTCACTTTCGTGCTCTGACGGAATAGTGACACTACTGCGAGGCTGTGCTGTTTCGAAATCACCATTACGCCAGAGGGAGATGAAATAAAACGAAATACACAGTTGATATCTTTGTAGAAAGTGAGAAGGATGAATATCGTTGCATTCAAGACATATATTCCTGGTCGGAAGAAATGGGATTCTGGCTTTGGCACTTTCTGATTCTATCGTGCATTTTTACTCATTGCCTCATAGTTTTCTGCTGCCTGTGACTATGGAGACGGAACTCGGCGCAAGCGCAATACCCGCAGAACTTGTTTTGCCCTAAGCGCTGTTTGGCAAGAAAGGGATCCCTTTCTTGCCAGCGCAGGTCATTTCAGAAAACCGGTCAATCGGTTTTCTGAAAATGACCTGCTGTATGCAGTCTGGCCATGGCCACGGGTGTAGTTTCACATCTCCGAAACCAGGTGCAGCGCACCCATTGGCCGACACAGCAGCCAGCTCTGCCAGCCAATGAGCGCATTGCACCTGGCCGCTGGAACGCAGAAACTATACCCGGTATTATTTTCACATCTCCAGACCAGGTGCAGCGCACCATTGGCCGCACAGCAGCCAGCTCTGCCAGCCAATGAGCGCATTGCATCTGGCCATTGGGACACTGAAACTATACCTGCGATGGTGGCAGTTTGGGATTTATGGGCACATAATTTATCAACTTTTTACTACTGTACAGCCAGATGTTGTCCAGTTTTTCATCCATTCACACGTGCCGAAGTCTGCTTCCGCCAAGTCTGTCACAACTACCTATCACAAGGTTCATGGGAGGAGACAATCTGACACCACGTGCAACTTTGACGCCACGTTCCGCTTTTGGGATGTCGTGATCAATGCCCGACTTTACTGCGACACCCGGTCAGAGACAGTAGCCGCAACGATTTAATCTACTCACTAGTATATCGTGCATCATTGCAGACGTTCAACCAGTAAATCTTCTTCTACGAAATCATCTCACACCACTTCCGCTCTGCCATCGTTCCAAGTCGCCAGCCACCGTTCCATCTTTTCCTACTCTCTTCAGAACTCGTCGTCCATCTCTACACCGCCAACAGTCGTCATGACCTTCTATTGCCAGCATCATGCTCCGCCAGTCGCAACATCGTCCAACCATATCTCCATTAGCTACTGTCATAGACTATGACTCCACGACCGTTGAACATTTTCACTGTCACGACCTATCTACTCTGTCGACCGTGCTGCATACACCATACACAACGCGCTACATCCATGTCCGCCAAATTGAATCGCGCATCTCTCATCTCCTCGAAAAACACCATCAACTGCATCCTGATGCTCTTCGCGTCGTAGTAACTCCCTCAGCACGCCCATATGTACGACTGTACGAGAACACTCTCCTTGTCGTTGCCCATCTCCCCGTCCGGAGCAATTTACTCCAAAAAGCACTTCTCTGCACGGACAAAGTGGTCGTTTGGTGCAGTCAGGTCCAAATTCGCGGACGCACTCACCTGATCTATTGCTGCACGTCCTCCGCAATAATGTGCACGGTGTCCGAAACAAACAAGTTTCAGACTTGATGTTCGTTCTCATGCATGCCTTACTGGAAAGCTTCTTCCCAGCGTTGGAGCTTGCAGGCGAGGAACTGGACACACTCGAACAGATCATTTTGTCAGACAGTCCGAGTCTAGCGTTTCAAGGTAGATGCAACGTTACGTTGCGTATCAAACAGTCCAAGCGATATATTGCTGCCCTCAGAACGAGCATCTGGCCATTGCGCCACTGCCTCATGACGCTCTCCATGCTGTCGGAACAATGGCTTTCAGAACATTCAAGTAGACATTTGCGGGATGCGCAAGAAATTTTGTTGTTCATTCTAGACGTTTTGGAGAGTTTACCGGCTGTGCGCTCATTCCTACTGGAACTACAACTGGCGAGACAAAACAATCGAATGCAGGAAGTTATGCAGACGCTAACAATAGTCACCACAATATTTGTGCCATTGACCTTTCTTGCTGGCATTGAAGGGATGAATTTCAAATACATGCCCGAACTGCTCGGCAAGTGGAGTTACAGCATTTTCTGGGTCATTGTGGCTGTTTTGGTGTTGCTTCAGATTGTAGTTTTTCGGAAGAAGGGCTGGATGTGAGCGCTCAACTATACACCTCATCCCCAATTCGTTGCTCGTCGACGAGCGGGGATCCCTCAAAACCTTTTTTTTGAACGAAGCTTCGCTCATCTACAAATGGAACCGATTTCTAGCGGTCGGTGCAGACAAGAGCACAAAAACTTGATTGCGTGCGTGTCAGGTTCTCTCCGTGCGTCGGCATGCACTCACTAGAAAACGACTTGGATAGGTTTGCCTCCAGTAGCAAGAGAAGCTTACGGCAGAACATTTTTCGAAGCAAACACATGAGAATAGGCAAATCATGCTTGTGTACATTCCAACATTTGGATTATTGTATGTCCAGCCTACATCAAACGTAAACCGCTATCAGTATCCTCGCTACTCCGGCACTTCAAAATCCCTCTTACACAGTCAAGACGTTGCCTTCACTTGTTCGTCTTCGTATGGCTCCTCGATGGCCGGCTCACCGTCCGCCGGCGCCGTTATCGTTACCATCTGTTCTTTAGCAGTTATGCTGACGTCTTCCATCGCACTAGTTACAGTCGAATCCTAGGATTCGGAGAAGCTTCTTGTAGGGAGAGACGGCCGAGAGACGTGGTTGATGGGTTGTTGAAATCACACGTTGCCACATTCGGCTTTTCACATCCACTTTCGTTCGTCCGCGATGGTAAATTTCCTCCATGGGGATGAGAACGAAAAGTGTGTTGATCAATCCAACGGAAACCCTGAAAAGCCGTACGTGGCACCGTGAACAGCGCTTTGTGCAAGAAGTGAGCAGTGCAAATTGTCGCTGGCATTAGCAGGGACGGAGCGAATTTCGTAGGTAGGATCGATGAGCTTCAAATTGATCTCCCTTCCACGCTTCTAAAATCCCCGTTAATCTTATCCTTGAACCACAGACCGACGTCGGGCAAGTGCTTATTCCCTGACGCGTCAAAGCCAGTGGTGACCTGTTCTTTCTCTACAAGTTCTAGCCCGGCACCTTCGGCAATCCCAATGACCATGTGCCCCTTCGATCGTATCATATCCTCAATGTACTGGAAAAGACCACACTTACCTTCCAGTTCGAATTTGACCTCAGGAATGAGGCAGCAGCAATCTACATCCCTAGATGCGAGCGTAGAAAACATTACAATCTGACCCGAGTGTCTACCCATAAGTTTCACGAGTCCTATTCCGTTAAGTGCACTCCTTGCCTCTGTTTTTGCACACTTGATGCTTCGTTGCGCTTTCTTCCACTGCTGTGTCAAATCCAAAGGACTTGTCTATCAACGCAATGTCATTATCAATTGTTTTCGGGATACCTACTACTGCAGCCAAATAGCGGCGGGCCCTGAGTCTTCAAAAATCTTCACAGCACCACGATGGGTACCCCGAAATCAACCTTTCTTCGCCTGAGCTCGGATCCGTTGTCTCAAAGTAACTTTCCACTTTCAACATATGACCGGTTGGGTTGAAGAGAAGGAATCGAAGCGGAATAACAGATGTGGGTATGATCCCATTGTTCATGAATGTGGAGACGTTGATCTCTACAACAAATACTCGCAGACTGCAGCATCGATTCGCATATCGTTGGAACATTCGACGGCAAAGGGCCTCAATGTCATCAATCTCTACCTTGACAGGCGGAATCACATTGAGGAAAAATATGGTTGAAATCGGTTCTCCGGAATCGACGATCGCAACTTGCCATTTCTACTGCATCTAGAGCCTCGACAAAAAGTTCTTTCCGCGTCGGGGATCGATACAATGGCACCAGCATTTGAAGAGGCAAAGATATTAGCCAGTCTGATAACAGCTCGGACAAAAACTCTTGCATCGATATCCCGATCAGATCTAGTTGGTTTCTTCGCATCTGGCATCCCTGGGGCTGGTTTCCCGCTTTGCAAACTATCTGTAGACTCTGCCCTGGATGACCCAGGATACAGATGTTGTCCGGTTCGCTTCGTACGGGAGCCATCAGAGACACTTTCATTGATGGAGGGGGGCGTTTTTGCAGATTTCGAAGAATCTTCACTTCTCTTCTTCCGTAGTAGTAGACTTGTCCTGAGCGACACATGAAGAACACAGCACAGAACGCGTAGGATAGTCAAAGCGAGTAATCGAAAAGTTGGATAAGCGAGACAACTCAAGCTGGAACGCCATAGGAGGATCAATATGTCGGAATATAGGGTCCTCATTAAAATTATCCTGTACCCGGAACGTGTAGAATCCAGGATAAGTCACAGATTCACTTGATGGGGTAGGAGCGACAATAAAGGATATCGTCTTGAGCCCGGCTCTTGACGACAATTCCATTCGACTGGCCTTTGCGCGACAAAAGGCTGACAAGCTTGGCTCACCAATACTTCGGACGCTAATGGATCACGTAGGGTATCATTACGGCCTGTCTGTTCCCCTCTTTCGAAGATTCTTTGTACTTTGCTGTATCGGTTGTATTACCCGGCGCACTTTCATCCCATCGTAACAAGACTGTCATCACATTGACATTCCTGGGCTGAACTGCTTTTGCAGAATTTGCGTGCTGCTCAAGAATCATGTCAAATTCTGCTTCCATAGATGACCAGTTATCAAATGCTGCCATTAATCCTCTCCTATACGGTTCACTTCCGACTTATCAGAATGCCTCCATTTGCATAAGAGAGATTATCTGCAGAATCGAAAGACGAGATTCCCTTTGGAACTTGCAGTTGGCCATTACCCGTTCCTTTCATTGATCGTACTACAGACACAGGAGCAGTGTGTTCGGCTTTCACAAAACGGAACTGCCACTCTGCTGTTAATGCAGAACAGTTGAGCAATCCACTCCCAACTGACATGGTGAGATTGGATACTTCATACGCTCGGTAGGACCTTAGCAATTGAACTTGAATAGCAGCACGCCTAACTTCAACAGACACAGACTTGGCATCAGGAGGGAGGGCAAAAGCAACCAGGACATCCAAAATAGACTCACTCAGGCCGACAATAATGTACATCTGATTGAAGCCCGTGATCTGGATTGAATCGCAAATCATCTTTGTATTATGGCCGCCACGGCGAATACCCAATATACTGCCACCATCATGATGAATGGACTGAACCTTATCCTCCGTAAGTGGAATAAGTTTGAGATGGGTCGAATAGAATCCACGATAGCCATATGGAATTCCAGAAATATTCTGACCGCCATACAACAGCGGAAAGCGTAATCACCAGCTCACGAATAACAGAATTGAGGCCAGGACACAAACCGCCGCAGGTGACGATACATGCACGGACCATATTGCGCGGATGAAAAGCGAGCAGCCCTCTGGGACCTGCACGGTAGAAATTCGCGACACATGGTAGTGTTCTCCGCATCTGAAATAATGTCGACAAGAATGGTTTCATTGGCGCCGACAAAGCTCATGCAGCTCATGCCGAGGTTGCTCTGACCGGAGGGGTCGGATCCTAGCGGGCTGGGGAAGGAGCGACGGGCGCCCAGGAGGAAATAAAAAGGTGATGTCGGTTCGAGACATTGTTCTCGGACGTTGGGAAGACGATCTTGGAGAATTTAGCAAAGCGAGGGGCAGTTATCTTGGACGCGTTGTC